>CM042140.1:138935927-139024859 GCA_023376005.1 Doryteuthis pealeii
AGAAAGAAAGAGAAAGAGAGAAAGAGAAAGAGAGAAAGAAAGAGAGAGAGAAAGAGAGAGAGAGAAAAGAGAGAGAGAGAGAGAGAAAAGAAAAAGAGAGAGAGAGAGAGAGAGAAAGAGAGAGAGAGAGAAAAAAGGAAAGAGAGAAAGGGAAAGAAAAAGGGAAAGAGAGAAAGAGAAAGAGAGAGAGAGAGAGAGAGAGAAAGAGAGAGAGAAATACTTTTGTGTGTTATTTGAATAATTCTTCATGAATGTCAACTGTTGAAACAGTTGGAATCTAAAAAGATATTTAATAAGGTTTTATTTGTTTTAATCTTGGCAGTTAAATATTGGCTCATCCCAGTTTTAGTTTCATTTTGTTCTTATGTAATTTATCTGTTTTACTCACAGCAAATGTTTTATATTATAACAGACAGTTACTTTTGTTTAACGTCTCCCTACTAAATGCATTTGTACAAAAAGCACAATAATTTAGCTTCAACTTAGTCGAAGATATCTGACAGGTGTGAAGAAAATTAATACTTTCCTAAAAGACTGTAATCACTTTATTTTCAAATAATAATGACATTTTGAGAAAAAAGAAAAGTTTACTAATTTTCTGCTGCTGATAATCTGGAAGGTTAAAAATGATAAATATAAACAATCTAAAACAATTCAAGTGGCAACATTCCCTTTCTATAATAACAGATTTTTCTATAAAAAATAAGAGAAATTAACTCTTTAAAGGTAAATCAAAATATGGTTGGATGGGAATTACATATCATCAAAATAAATTTTGCAAATCTTGGCAACACTCAGAGGATGCTAACCTTGTTTATTTTATTTTGTTTTACATCCTGGATCATCCAAAAAAAACTTTTGGTTTGGTTTGGTTGGTTGGTTGGGTTTTACGGCATGTCAACCCCTTGGGTTATTTTATGCCGAAATACTTCTATTGGTAAAAAAAATGTTTAATGCCAACAAAGTTTTGAAATAATTTCATTTTTAACTCTTAACATCCTGTTGAGAATTTAAGTCCAGAGCCCCATTCCTATAGGGATTTATCAATAAATGGCTAAAAATGGCATTTTCATTTAAAGTTACCTGTTATTTCTTAAAATCAAAGACTCCTAAATATATTTGATATTACATTTAAACAAAGGCTATCATTTGGGGTAGATTAGGGAAATGAATGTGACTTCTGGCCGGGTGAATGAGGTGGTATAGGACATTAAGTGTTAATGGATAATACAATTTTGTTTATAAACTCATGTTTTCTATTTAACCCATAGATGGGACCCTAACAGGTACTACTCCGGGTCAGAGTGGACCAGGGAGCAATGGTGATGAATGAGTGCTCCACATTCTCCAAAACTGGAACCTCACTATCAGATAGAGTTTAACGTCATTCCCAGGACATGTAGACCCGCGGCCACCGCCTTCTAGCACCCATATGATAAAAAGGGTTGGCTTGCCATAAGCGCAATAGGGTTGGGAAAATCATATAGGTGCTAGGGTTTGACATGACCAGCCGATTGATCGGAGGGGACCTCTCTGACCGCCCGTCTAGCCCAAGATAGGGCCAAAGTGGAATATTGCAAGTCATGAAAAAAAAAAAAAAATTTTTTTCTCATTCCCCATTGGAAAAAATAAGGTATAAAATATTTTGGCTCAGGTTACCCTTATTGTGCTATTAAATTGGACTACATTTAATACTTTGACTAGGTTGGTTGTTTTACAGCATATCAACCCCTTTCAGGTAATTTAATGCCAAATCAAGTCATTTGATAAATAATGGACTCAAGTTGCTTACAGTACCTGCTGGTCACCCAATCAAGTATTGAACAGGCTCATTGCTGCTTAACATCGGTGATTTAGTGGGAACCAGTGCTTTCATCCTGATATGATCGTAATTTGACTAGTTGTCATAGAATCTAATTCAATGTCTTGTTCATTGTAGTAGAAAAGTGAAAACCTTTTTTCTAAATTTCTTTTCCAAAGGATTATAGGAATTATCAATTATTATGATTAATCCTTATAATTTCCCAATGATCTATTGCTCCTCCCGCCCCCACTTCATCCAACTTACTAGAACCACTTCAATTAGAAAATCCTTTAGTCCAACTAATAACATATTAAGGGATTACAGATGTGAACTTGATCTATATATTTAGCTGTAACATAGATATTGCTTGCTCGCAAACTCTTTTTTATCCCTTTTCTATAACAAAAAAAAAAAAAAGAACAAAGGAAGAGATGAGGGAGAAGAATGAAATAAACAAAATCGAGTAAGCGATTGAAGAAAGTGGGGAAAGAAACAAAGATATGATGTTCTTATTACCAATCTCAAAGAATTGAAATTCTGTAACCAAAAATAAAATTGCATAAACATATTATGAGAATTAAAACTGTAAAAAGATTAACTCTCACTTGTGGGGGAAATTACCACAACTTTTAAGTTCGGACACTGAATGAAAAGACAAGACAAATAAATTCAACAACAAATTTAATATGTATAAACAAAAAAAAGGAAAGATAGATTTAAGGATAGTTTTTGCAAATTTTGGTGTGATTTGCAGAGACTTAACTCAGAGTCCGGTTAACAAAGTTTTTTGAAGTGAAGTGTGACCCTCGAACCTATCGCAGAGGCGGGTTGAAATTTTTTATGTTTTGCTTGGTGACGAATTTTAGAGGTTGATTTTAGGGAAGCTGTCTTTGAGTTGCAAAACCCTAATTGAGTTAAGATGATTTCTGTATAATTCTTTCAAAGTTGAATTTGTTGAATTTCAAGGTTTGCTCCAGGAAGCAAGTGGCAACTTATTTACCAATTCAGTCTGAAGGAGTAACACTTTCAGGTCCTTACAGGTTTAAGCCGAACCGACCAATGACTGTTTTCTTGTTAACAGTGGGGATCCATGACGTAGCAGAAGGGCACTGGAATCTGGCGCCTTAGAGTCCCAAGGCTTTCAGGTTAAGAAATGAGACATATCTTTAATAGACACGTCATCTTTAATCAAGTTTTGATTTTGATTTTTAAAGGAAATTTTCATATACGTTTAAATTCGTGTTTTCTTCTTTTGACATATACTTTAGTCATTTTTGTTTTGATTTTGAAAGGAAATTTTCATAATATCAATTATTTTTGGACTACTAAACATTTTCACATGTTATTGTTTCAAATATCAACAGACTAGAATAATCTAGTGACCTGGAAAGAATGGTAAAATATTCCATAATTAGCGTTTAAAAACAAAAAATAAATATACAGACATGTGATCATTCCAGGTCAATTCTACCAATAAAAAAAACCTAAAAAAATCGATTTTGTTTATTTTGATATATGTTGTAATCTTATGACCATTTGAAAATCCTGAAAATTAAGTGAAAATTCCAAACCGTTCTCATGTTTTTGCAAATTGAAAATTTGCTGAATCAGCATTTTCCACTGACATCCATTTCCATTTTTGAACTCAACAATCTCACAAAAATCCTTATATCTTCAATCCACAAGACAGAAATTTGATACCTTATAGATTCTTTAGTCAAGGAATCCAAATATCCCTTTAGAAGTTTTCTGGTGAAAAAAAAAAATTAAATTTTTAGGTGGCCAACAACACAGAAAAATTAAGAAATATCATCTTAATCCTCTAAAAGTAGCGAAAGGTGGCACAACATTTAAAATTTAAAAGTATTTGAAGAATAAATTCCAAGAAGTTTTATTACATGTTTCTCAAAACTATCAATTCTAAATCTCTAAATAGTTTTTCACAAACATTCTGATTTATGATAATTTTACAATTATGATCTTCTAATACTGACTTTCTGCTAAAGGGGACCTGGATGTAACAGCAATGAAGGGTACTCCACACTCCCTAGAGATCCAGAATTAGAACTTCACCATTAGATGTAGTTTAACATCACACTCAGGACATGATTTCCATGGCTTTGTGCCAAACTAAGTTAAACTTAGTAAACAAAAAAATAAAAATAAAAATAAAGAATTTTTTAAAAATTAAAAAAAATTAAAAATAAATAATAAAAATAAAAATAAAAATAAATAAAAATTATTTAAAAATATTTAAATTAAAAAATTAAAAATTTTAAAGTTAAAATTTAAAAATTTAAATCTAAAATTTAAATTTTTTTTAAAAAAATTAAAAAATTTAAAAAAATTTAAAATTTAAAAAATTAAAAATTTAAAATTTAAAATTTAAAAAAAATTTAAAATTTAAAATTTAAAAAAATTTAAAATTAAAAAAATTTAAAAAAAAAGAATTGAGGCCATCCAGACCCCAGCAATATTAAAAAATAAAATCTAAAATTTAAAATTTAAAAAAAAAAAATCATTTAAATTTAAAAATTTAAAAATTTAAAAATTTAAAATTTAAAAAAATTTAAAAATAAAAGAATTGAGGCCATCCAGACCCCAGCAATATTAATCAGCTAAAATACTTATAAGTGTCCTGGATACACTGCTGTTACTCAGACTTCAATGAAAAACCACCAGTTAAAACCCTTGTGAAAAAAATCACAAAAAGTAAGATAATATTTTGAAAAAATTTACTCCTTTTATTCAACAGGAATTTTTGCAGACTTATTTTTGACACATCAAAATGTTAATATTTCTGCATTGTAGGGGCATTAAGAAAAAAATTGTAAATCCATCCCCCAATTCAGTAATAGCTCTCAATAGAAATATATATACCTGCCTCATGGTGGTAAGAGTGAGGTAAAATGAATCGCGTGGCTCTAGGCAGCACCTACCCTCTCGCATAAAAGGGGCAGGGCTGGGTTTATTGCCTGGTGCCTAAGGCACTCCTCAAGGGGAATGCTTCAGGTTATGCGTGGCTCCTCACGTGAAAACGAATTTGTGTTAATATAGCCTAGTGGGAGGTCAGAAAAATAACTACCAACACATGATTAATGTGCTAGATTTCTCAGCAGTGAATACACTTATTTTTTACCAAAATAAACCAAATAAATTTTGTTGTTCATGATTTAAACATTTTCCGTTTTAAAGTAAAAAAAAAAAAAAATAAAGACGAAAACAAAAAAATGATTTTACGTGTTGGTTTTTTAACACTTAGCGCTTCTTTCTTAAACTAAAAATTAATCTTTATTTTTTATCATAATTGACGCAATGCTTTTAAAATTCATTATTCAACAATGTTTATCTTTTACTTTGAAATAACTGAAGTTCACATCTGGGTATTTGAAACATACAAAATAGAATTATGTCACTCTAAATAACATGGGGCCTCCATATCTTTTTTCACCTATTGTAAAAAAAACAGAGTTCTCATCTTTATGGATACGCGTTTATCTCAATCACACCTCAATTCCTGCAATCCCTACATTAAAGTAACAATTTCTTCATTTTGATTCTGTATTTTTTGTTTAAAATAGAATATTGTTCGTGGTTGTTCAAAAAGGTTGCATCTTATTCAAATATCAGCTTTGATTATTTTTCTTTTCAAATCAAATTTTGATTATTAAAAGAATAAACATAAGATAAAAAAAACTATTAAAGTTATTGATATATGCATTTATTTTGTCTGTTTAGAAAATAAAAAATTGGAACTATTTTTGACAATTTTAATTTTTTTTTGGGGGGTAGGGTTGGGGGGAACTATTTTGACAATTTTAATTTTAACTGGGGGGGGGGTTAGGGTAGGGGGGGTTTGGAACTATTTTTTGAAAGCATAAATTATATTTTAAAATCATAAATAAAATAATGTCTATTCTTCTCTAACAAAAATACGTCTCTGTCATTATTATCGTTAACACAACTATTAGCTGAACTTGCACAACCCAGAAAAAAAGAAAAAAATCCCAATCCCAATCCAACCCCAACCCCAACACTAACTCTAACCCTAACCCCCCTAGTTAAAATTAAAATTTTTATTACAAAGTTTGTGAGTTCTATTTTTTGGGGGTCACTGCAAATTCAGCCCAACTGCTATGGTAGAGCGGTTCCAATATGGGGGATCGATTTACTATAAACTAATACGTGGAACTGAGCACCCTGAAAACTCAAAAAATATAACTTTTTAGAATTTTTTTTTTTAAAATCTGATACATTGGTGTGTAATCGTAAATAATCCATTGAAGAAAAAAAAAAAAAAAAAAAAAAAAATTTTTCAGCGGTTCCGATATGGGGGATCGGTTTACGATAAACTTATATGTGGAACTGAGCACCCCTGAAAACTCGAAAAATAAATAACTTTTGAAATTTTTTTTTCCAATCATATAGATTGGTGCGCAATCGATAATAATCCATTGAAAAAAAAAAAAGTTAAAAAACGAAAATTTTACATACGGGGTTCTGAAAGTTTAGGTCCGCCAAAAATTTAATATTAAAATTTAACAGTGAAATTGAATTTTAAAAAAAGTCTTCGGTTTTAGTATTAATTTTTAAAAATGAAATGAAATTTTGAATATTTTTTCTAAGAGAAAAATTGATAAAATAATCCCATATACTTATTTTTTATTCTAATAGCATAAAAAATTATTTTATTTAACTTTTTGACCAAAGAAAAACAAACTTCGGTTACTCAGAAGCGTCTCGTCTCTTTGTAAAACAAATATGTCAGTTTTGCTCTTCCGTATATTCTAAGAACCATACATTACTATTCAACAATAAAATTTACAAATTCTTTTAAAAATATTAATCGAGCTTGGATCGCACCAACTTTTAGTTCACCTGAATTCTAAAAATCATATTTTTAAATGTCCGTGAAAAATTCGATTTTTTGACCCAAAAAAAAATATTTAATTTATTTCACGCAGAAAATGAAAATATTTAATCAGACAAAACATTGAAAATCTCTTAAAAATTAATTTCTTTAAAAAAAAAATTTTTTTTTGACAATTTAATAGAATATAGTACATACCAATTACAAAAGCAAAAAAAAGTTTTCAAAATATTTATATTATGACATTTTTTTGTACTTTTTATTTCCGATTTCATTAATTTTTCCTAAAAAAAACTATAGCTCGGTACGTTATACAATTTCATTGATATAGTTATTCAGCCTCTTATCTTTATAGAAAAAAAAGTACAAAATTTTTCTACCACGTCATTTTTTTTATCTCATAAAATAAAATAGGGGGGGGGGTGATGACCTTGTAAAAAAATATTTCCCCTAATATATTTTAGAAAAAAACTATTTCAGATGTATTTACATCCACTGGTAAATATTTATGGAAATTTTTGTGAAAATCGGACCACTGATTTTTCACAGAGTTTTTTAAAAAAACCTCTTATCGTAACTTGTTTTTAGTTACGTCAAATTTCAGTTTATTTAACAGTGCAAAAATGAAAACATTGTTTTTCAATCATAATTTTCATTATGCAGATGGGTAAGATCCCCCAATGGGGCCACCTGTTGACCGTGGGTAGCAACACGTGATGCTTAAGGACGGAATCCTAGTGGATGAGTAGTCCATGACATACAACACTCCATTTAGACCCTTACTTAGGCTAGATGGGCGGTCAGAGAGGCCCCCTCCGATCAATCGGCTCGCCATGTCAAGCCCTAGCACCTATATGATTGCCCCAACCCTATTGGCCTTATGGTAAGCCCCAACCTTTTTATCATGTGTATGATATAATGGAATGACCCATCTCCCCCGTACCTCAACAGTGGCGATGGTTCTAGCCACTATTTAAGAACACACATATTACTCTGTGCAGAACTCACTTGAAGTAATTAGACGATAGACTCTCCTCCTAATACTCACGTGACTTTACTATATAACAGTGTAGGTATCCAGAGAAGAATATCACTTATGAGTTCGTCCTTGCTTCTCCAACAGTGTCCAGCATATCAAAATCACCTCACCTGAATGGTTTGTGTAATAGAAGGCAGGTGACTATACAGCTGTTTTCTTGTGTGATATTGCTTCCAGGATTTGTTCAATGTAGCACTGCAACATCATTGTACAGATCCCATGTAGCTTTTTCTCCAAGGGCCATGTGGTACTGATACGGCTTTGAAGAATTCTTGCTTTATCTTATCAGTGAGATCAAATTTCCATATGATGGATAATCTGTCTATAGCAGTTCATGCTTTTCCTATGCGTGCATTGACATTGCTTTCCGTAGATGTGATATTACTACCTACCTAGATATGTGAACTGTTCTACTACTTTCAGGGGCTTACCATCCAGTTTGGAGATAATGTGAGTTAATTGTCTTTCTTGTCAAATGTTCAGTTTTTGGGTATCTATGGATGCCCAAAGGCATTATAAGTGTTAGTTTCAAACTAATACCCTAATCCAAGTAATAAGTAAATCTAGAAAACTGCACTTTCGATAGGAAGCTGCCTATGGATGTTTAACCTTGAACCAATATTTTTTTTTTTTTTTTTTTTTTTTTATTTGTATTTTTTTTTTTTTTTTAGTCTTAGTCGCTAGGTGCATAAAGTGCAGGGAAAATTGGCAGTTTTCTTGAATTCTGTTTTTTTTTTTTTCTCCAGAAACTAAAATTCCAAGATTAGACAAACCTAGCACATATTGAAGGCAGCTAAATAGGTTCTGTTTCTTTTTATTTGTTATTAATAATTTTTCGCTTGACAGTTGTGGGGCTGGTGTGGTATAAGATTAAAGAAGTTCTACATAGCAATTTACTTGATAATAATCTTTACAACTTAACACTTTAATTCTAACACTTGTGTATTTACACTTCTATAATTAACTTTTTCAACTCCCTTTGTATATGGAACTCTTTATCTGTTTTATGGCAGGGTGATCTGACATTTTCTGGGATAAATATTTTGTGACCCTCTTAAGTTATACTAGAAGTTTGTTTTTTTTACTAGGTAATCTTACTAGTAATTAGTATTTCCTTGAATTTTTTAGATGAGCCTAGATAATTTGCGACATTGTAGTGAGTTCAAAACTACAGTTACACTATTACTTTCACTTTTGGACTAATACTCTTGGGAAAGGTATAAACTCCCTCATTCCGCCAGTTATAGGTTAAATAGTACCACTATTGTTTATCTACAAGGATAGCTTTGGCATTAAATAACCCATGAAGGTTTATATGCCATTGAACAAAGAAACTAATCCTCAACTTTCAGGTTCTAATTTCTCTGAGCTCAATAATCTTCATACAATGACTGCTATTTACACAGTAGCATTGCAACCAACAAAGCCTTCATCAGATGATGACTCTGGGTTCAGTCATGGTTTCGGGGCCAAAGCATCATTACCACTAACCCAGAGCGACCCAGCAGTATCTCACGATACCACCAGACTTTGTCGGTTTGATGTCACAATATAGGATTGCCATATCCACGCTGATGCGGTTAGAGCTTTCTCCTGAATCTTTTTAAAGTATTTCCTCTTGTCTGTTGGAGAAAGTCCAAGTTTAGACAAAAATCTCTTTTAGATCATTCTTGGCACATGCTTGCGTCTACTGCATTATTACCGTAATATCCATAATCTCACTTCTACATTTTTCCCAGATTAAATATGAATAGTTCCATGTCATTTCATATTTATATTCCACTTTTATTTTTAACAAAATAAATCACCACTTTCTTAAACAAATTTCTAAAGTGTATGCATACATAAACAATAAAGAACTAAGTAAATATCAAATACACTTCTCACATTTCCCTAACATTGCACAAGATAGATCAATACTAAAGTTCCCAGCTCTAACATATCAAACTCTTGTCATGCTATTATGTTCACTTTTGGATGAATACCCATGCGAAAGGTATGAACCCCTTCATCCCCCCCAGCAATGGGTTAAAAAGTACTACTACTCTTCTCCTATAAGGATGGTTTTGGCATTTCATAACCTATGAAGATTGATATGCCATTAAACAAAGAAACCAAAATGGAACCATAATACACTTCTTTTTTTTTTATTTGTTTGCTAACAGCCAAGAACTATAAAATGGCAAATTTAAATTGTCATTTCTAACTGAAACACAAAATCTTTATTTCCATTTTTGTCTCTTCTTTGTCTTGTTCTTTTGAGTATCTCCAACTCCTGTTAACATAATTGGTCTGATATTCCAACATTGAATATTTGTTGTTCCATCATTTTTATCATTCCTTTCTTTTCTCTTCCAATTAACAAATATCTCCTCCCCCCCGCCTTTGCCTCATGACCAATTTTCTGCTGAACAAGATAAGCAGTATTATCAGCCATGATAGAGATAACATCAAGATGTATTGTTTTGATAAAGCTCATCTCTTTCTATCTTGCCTCTTCCTTCAGTGTTCGTTCTCTTTCCCTCTCTTATACTTCCTCCTTGATTCTCTTTCCCCCTCTTATACTCCCCCTCATCAATTGGTTCAATTTTTATCAATTCATCTTTTTGTTATGCCCATAACAATTTAGCTTCTGTCCTTTATTTTATTTTATTTTTTCTCTTTTTTTGTATTTTTCTCCTGTGTACAAGCCAGTCTCACTTTGCTTTTGTATGTATTTTTTTCTTCCCAGGAATGAATACCGGGTGCTCCAAAACTCTTATCACCTGTACATATTGTTTTAAGGGAGGCGCATGGTATAATGGTTAAATTCATAGGAAATGGACTCGTCGACACAAGTTCAAATCCTGGACGAGACTGTTTGCATTTCACATAACACTAATACCTTTGAGAAAAGTATGAATCCATATATTCTCCCTCCAGCTATAGGTAAATAGTAGGGCAGACTGACGTAGCTAAAAACAAGTTACGATAAGAGGTTTTTTTTTTAAATTTCTATGAAAAATCAATGGTCCAATTTTCACATAACAACAAAATTTATTTGGTTAAGCACAACAATTTAAAAAAAGAATCAGCAAAATTAAACTAATTTCATCCCGACTATATGGAATAGCCAGCTGCAAAAGGGATGAAATTTTGTCAAGAGTCCAAATCATTGAGGAATTCTATTACATTAGACCTTTTAGATTTGAGGCGATTCTTCAGGATATGATCTTTCAAGAAATGTAAAAATTAGGGACCGGGATTTTTTTCTTCTTCAAATGCTCAAAGGTCAACACCCCCACCCCTACATTCTGAATTGATAAAAAAAAGTATTTTTTCAAGTTTCTTTCATAAAATAAACTAATCCTTATAAAATTAAGTCGTAGGAAAATAATTTGGTGAAAATTTCATTAAAATTGGACAATTCCCTGATTTTTGGTAATTGTTTTAAAAATTAGGAAATTTTTTTTAAAAATTACCTCCCTTTGCATTCCTTGCACAACCCTACTTTAATGTAAAAAAAAAAAAAAAAAAAAAAAAAAAAAAAAAGTAAATATTTTAGTATTTTTATAATAATACAATTTTTTAATAAGTTCTCGATAATAATAAAAGAAGTGATGTTTACATTTACACGTGTAAACAAACACATTTGATGAGTGTGCGAATTATGTCTTTAAGATAAATAGTTTGAAAAAAATATAATAGGTACAAAAAAGTTAACATTTGGAAACTTGAAATTCAAAAAATAATCCGAATTTAATGAAATGATCGGTATATCAAGAAGTAAGATCTTATATTTTAAATAAATCTTTACTTTAAATTAAAAGTGGTAGGTATTTTGTCGGTTTTTTTCACACGCTCCACTAACCCATGTAAAAACAAATACGAAGAAATGTACAAGTTTTTCGGTGTTTGTTTTTTTGGTTGAGGAAAATTAATTTTACATTTCTTGAAAGAAAATTTAATGACAAAACTTTTTTTTTTTTTTTATTATCGCTGTTTATATAAACATTTTTTGCCGAAAAAACAGAAGTCACAAATTTTGTAATAAAACTGTTAATTTTAACTAGGGGGGTTTAGGGTTAGTTTAATGGGAAAATAGATAAATAATTAGGGTGACCCAGAAAAAACAGAACCCAAATTATTCATTTACTTTTCCATTTAAACTAACCCTAAACCCCCCTAGTTAAAATTAAGTTTTATTACAAAATTTGTTGTTTCTGTTTTTTCTGGGACACCCTAATTTACTCAAAAGTTCATAATTACCTTACTGGTTTAAGCAGTGTTCCATACTAAGAAAAGGTGCACACATCAAGATGCGATAACTGTCAACAAAGAGTGGTAATTTACGGCAATTTACTTTAAAATGCAAAAATTTAGGTTTTATGTAAGAGAAATTTGTTTTTTCTTTTTTATAACACATAAACTTGGAATTGTTCTTTATATTAAACGTAAAAGAAAACATTAAAAAGTTAATTTTCCATTTTTTATTGACCTTTTAAAATATTTTTAACAATTAAGCGGACTTTTTGAAAGTCCTCGTTTTGCACATCACTAATTTCAATATTTGTCATTAAACACAAATCGGATTCGCTGTACTTAATGCAATATTTATTTGGATCATAAGTTATTATTTCTCCTTCAAATTGAGTATTTTTTCTTCCAATTTTCCAAACATGAAGGATTTTTTTTAGAGACAGTGTCGTAGCCACAAACAGGCTACTTCCATCACTTTCCTTTGAATTCTGGGAGACCAGCAGAAGACAGGATTCTTCACTTCCAACCTTGAACTTGGTGCGTCAGGAAATGACTCAGCAAAGCACCAATACCAACAAAAAGTCTTCATTAAAGTACATGAAAGTCTACCTGATATATCCCCTAACCAAGCGAGAGCGGGGATAATACCATGAACAATAACCTCAGTCTAGTACTAGGAAACGATAGTTCAGTGAAGATTTTATTCGAACAAAATACGGACGGCGGAGGTGGTCAAGCTGAACCTACAGATAAACAGACCCTTTTTTTCGTCCCCACACACGCTCACCGACCCTGAAGAAGACTTGCCTCGCTGTTCCTGCCAACCTTGCCGACCACCTTAGCTGACCTTGCTGGTGGTTCCTGTTGATTTGCTGAATGTTCTGTTCCCACTTCCTCACCAAACTCCTAACGATAATCCACCGCCTCGCCCTCTTCGGCCAAGGACTTCTAGCCAGTCAAGCTCGATACTGCATTCCTAATAGTTCTTCTTAGAACTAAACGAAAGTCGGTGTTCTTAAGCTCGATACGGCGTTTCCTAATGGTTTTCCTGAGAACTATACTGAAAGTTGGTTCCCTTCAGTGTGACATCGTCCCTTCGGTCCTAACCAGGACTAAGGTCATCAGTCGTTCATCCCCAACAAAAACTGCTACAGCCTAGCTACTTACAACACTAGCCACGCCGGAGTACTATCACTACTAGGAGCTTCCAGAAACCCTGATCGACAAACACTAACGGGAACCAGACAACAAACCGACCTGACGGACAGACACCAAAACAAAGTCAAATAATTCTATTTGCTGTATCTTCGGTAAATAAAAGCCTTGTTTCTTACACTGTTACTCCTTCGTTTGTTCCTTCATTCGTTTTGTTTGTGTTAAGCTTTCTCCTTGTAAAAAAAAACGTTGTGTGGTCGTCCTCTTTATTGACCCCACGACAACAGCACATCCTTGCAGGATACCTGCTAATTGTGTGATGTCTATTGATGTATCCCCAAATTCCTTCAATAAGGTTGGGATAGAATAAACCTGTAGAATAAATAAAAAAGATAAAGATAAAACACCTTAATCATTATATTCTAATTCTATTTATATTCTAATATATTGCAATGAAAATTCAAATATTTCAAAATATTTGAGAAAGTGCTTGATAGTACTTACCTTAAGTCTGTTGAATTTTCTTTCTGTTCTTTTTCTTATCAAACATTCCTCATTTGATTTGTTTTAACGGCAACACCCAGCGAGGAAATGGATAAGACAGAGTCAACTGCTGGAGACGCTTTTATTTGGGTAAATACGAGAGGCTGTCACTATCCTCCTGTTTCGCAACGGTCTTCAATGTGAAACTACAATAAAATACAAATAGACTATGTAGTTTCTCTAATACAACTACTAAAATCGAAAAAGAGGAGGAAAAGTTCCAAGCATGTATTCTTACCTTCTTGCCGTCTTCAAATCCTGCTTCTAACTGAATTCGAAATCCCGCGTCACTCAAACACGTGACTTTTACCGGTGTCAAACGGTGTCTTGTACCTACGCAATAGGACAGCCAGGCAAAGCAAGGGAGACAATTCTCTTGCATTTACATGGCTCCCCAAAATAAGGTTCACTTATTTTTACATGAGTATGGTTATGGCTCCTTGGGGGAGGGGGGACTTCTCCGGTTTCCAATTCAAGTAGCAGCACAATTTTGTGAATTGGCCGTTCCACAGTGGATAATGGCCTGTTTCTTCTGCCATTTCCGTCCAATGTTCTAACTCCCACCAGGATCTTTACAGCACGAACCAAGCCAAGCCATCCTTGCTAGTAACTGTCGATATCACCTCACCCAACTGCCATGCATTCCTGGGTAAATTGTCATCTTTAATCAAGACAATATCCCCACAGGTGAAATTGCGTCTTGGAGTACACCACTTGCTTCTTGGCTGCAGTGTTGGGAGATACTCCCTTCTCCAGCAATTCCAAAATTCATTAGCTAAATGTTGTACATGCCTCCATCTTTTCCGACAATATATGTCGGTCCTTTGGAAATTTCCAGGTGGAGGTAAGATGATTTTTGACTTCATCGTTAGCAGGTGGTTAGGAGTTAGTGATTCTGTTGCGAGCGGATCGTTTAGGCTATCTACTGTAAGTGGACGACTGTTCACAATGGCCATTGCCTCACAAAAAAAGGTTCTTAGTGCTTCATCGTCCAAGCTAGCACCAAAGTCATGCATGAGGGAAGAGAGTACATTTCGGACTGTGCGAATCTGCCTTTCCCACACACCTCCCATATGACTAGCTGAAGGTACATTTGGTCTGAAATCGATGTAATCGCATCCCAAGTTGGAAAGGTAGTGTTGGAGATGATCGTTGTCAATCTCTTTCATTGCTTCTTTGAGTTTACGCATTGCGCCAACAAAATTTGTACCTCTGTCGGACCTCAGTTGCCTCACCCTACCACGAATGGATATGAACCTCCGCAATGCATTGATGAAGGAACTTGTATCCAAAGATGCAGCTGTTTCCAGGTGAACTGCCCTACATGACATGCATGTAAACAGTACACCATATCTCTTAAGCTCCTTTCGTCCTTCCTTGACGTAAAAAGGTCCAAAAAAATCAACACCACTGTATGTGAAGGGTGGTTCTGGTTGGATTCTGTCCACAGGTAAATCACTCATCTTTTGATGTGGAGTTTGGCTATGGTGCCTGCGACATGTAACACACCTTGACACGAAATTGTATACAGCTGAACTGCAACCAACAATCCAAAAACCATTTTGTCGTATCTCATTTGTAGTCATGCCACAACCCTGATGCCTGATTTTCTTGTGAAAATGTGCAATGATGAGCTCTGTTACATGGGATCTTCTGGGGAGTATAATTGGGTGTTTTACACCCTCGCTGAAATTTCCCTTATCCAAACGACTTCCGACACAAAGCAAACCGTCTTTACTTCTATCATTCAAGGCTTTGGGATTTGGCTTGCTGATCTCCATCAATTCCTGACCAAAGGCCTCTCTTTGGATCTGCCACAATATCTCCACTTCAGCCTGCTGTAACTCCGTCACTGACAGTGCCGCTCGATTTTCTTCCGCATGTTCTTGCCCGTGAAGTATGTGATTTTTAAAAATCCTCTTGTACTTCAGGCACCAGGCCACTGCCCTAACTGCTCTTATCCAACTTGAGAAATAGTCCACACGATCCACGATTGAGGTTTGTGTGGTGGATTTTGCACTGACGACCATGAATGTGCAAGAGTTCCTTACTTCTGGGTCCCCTTCCGTTATGTGTGGCTTAGTCTCTTCCTGACATGGTCTGAATGGTAGACTGGACTTCCACAACAATTCCAGACCTTTAAACCACATTCTTTTGTTTGCTAATTCCTCGGGTGTAGCTCCCCGTGAGGCCATATCAGCTGGATTTTATGGTTCAGTGGGTCGCATATTTGTTGAACCCTGTTTGCCACAAACACATGGAAGCAACGAGAGTCGTTACCGATGTAGCCAAGAACAACCTTACTATCCGTCCAAAACCATTCCACAACATTTGGAATGTAAAGTTATTTGAGAAGTGCACGGCTGACCTTCACGGAAGTGAGAGCGGCTGTAAGTTCCAAACGGGAATTGTGATGGGTGTAACTCTGGATTTAGCCATAATTAAGGAGCAATGCACCCTTTGTTTGTGGTCAATCAACGCAAGTATGAGCATTGACCATACCCATAGTGCTAGCATCCGAAAAATGGTGCATTTCCTTGTAACCACTTCGCCAAAGTCAATTGGTTTCCAACATCTGCTGATGAGTCCAAATGTTTGACCTGATCGATCCATTTTTGCCATCATGGAAGTAGGTTTTCTGAAATCAGCCTGTCCAATCGGTTGGTTTGCACATTTCCTGTAATATTTGCTTTCCAAGCAATATAAAGGGCGATACAAATCCCAACGGGTCGTACACCGAGCTGAGAGTGACAGCACACCTCTTCTAGTGAGTGGACGATCATTCACTGTAATTCGGAACTGAAAGGAATCGGATTCAACGCACCATTGGATTCCCAGAGTTCTTTCTATAGGTAGCTTGTCGCTGTGGAGATCTATGTTGGAGAGTCCCTTGGCTCGCACGCTTGCTGGAATGCCCATCAGTACTTCTTTAGAATTTGAGAGAAACTTATGTAGATTCAGGCCATATCTCTCGCACAGAGATCTGCTTCTGTTAATGAGACTTATTGCTTCATCTGGGGTGGAAACAGATCTTAGTCCATCATCCACATAAAAATCTCTTTTTATAAAATTCGCAACGTCTGATCCAAATTCCTTCTCTCCCTCAGTCGCAGCTCTCTTGAGTGCAAAATTTGCACAGCCAGGGGATGATGTTGCACCAAACAAGTGTCTGGTCATTCTGTATGTGATCGGTTCACTGTCCAGGTCACCATTCTCCCACCACAGAAACCTAAGGTAGTTCCGATGCTTCGCACTGACCCTGAATTGCAGAAACATCTTCTCAATGTCGCAGATGAAGGCTATGGGTTCCTTGCGGAATCTACACAATACTCCCACAAGTGAGTTGTTGAAGTCTGGTCCCCGCAGCAAAAGCTCATTTAATGACTTTGACATGTATTGTGCACTGCCATCAAACACAACACGAAGCTTCTGGGGTTTTCGTGGATGGTATACTCCGTGGTGAGGCAAGTACCATTCATATCCATTTCGGACTACGAGGTCTTCGGCAGCCACTTTCTCTGCAAACTTGTTGCAGATCAAATCACTCATGAATGCATTGTATTTGTCGCAGTACCGCTTATCCTTATGGAAGCGCTTCCTCAAACACTGCAGACATCGCAATGCTACCTCCTTGTTCCTAGGCAAGCTGGGCATATCGTCTCGGAATGGCAGAGGCATTTGGTAATGTCCGTTCTCCAGTTGAATTCCTTTCTCCATGATGTGGATGAACTTCATATCATCTCGTGACAGAGATTCAGTCTTTCTGCAATTTTCATTGAAGTCCAGCTCAAACATGTTCAGGATGCTATTCGGATTAATGATTTCCTTGATCTTATTTCGCAGGGAAAACATAGCTCGCTGGTGTTCTGCACCGTTATGCACAGCTAATTCGCTAGCCACATCTTTAGCCACAATATGATGGCTGATTCCGACATTGTCCCCCGTCAGCATCCTACCAAGTGCTATTAACATTGCCCACTATGCCCCACCCCAGATCCGTTTGTTGTTCATATGGCCCATTTCCAGATGGTGCAATGATATCCCTGGGTGTTAATGCCTTAACACAGTTGTGCCCAATCAATAGGCCAACCTCGCAGTCTTACAAAGGTGGAATTAAATTCACTATCTGCTCCAGTTGTGACCATGATTTTGCTACTTCTGGTGTGGGAATGTGCGTTCGATTGCTGGCATTATATTTCTTGTGTAAGTACCAGGCAGCATAATCCGATGTTGATTATTATAACCACGGACCATGAGACCTTGTACCTTACAATAAGAATACACCGGTTATTTCTGATGAAGGTGTCTTTACCTTGTCCTTCACCCATTGTGACAAACGTATGATGAGGTTGCTTCCACTTGTTTACTTCAGGCCTATCCTTCACCATTCCCATTTGTTCCAGCCTAATGATGAGGTAACAGATCTGTGGCTATCCGAGCCTGTTTGCTGACGAACTCCATGAAGTCTTTAAAGGGGGGAAATTCTCCCTTATCATGTCTGTGTTGATAAACAACACCTGCCCACTTCACAATGACCCACTCAGGTAATTTGGCCAGCATTTTCCAATTTTCCCTTTCATCACTCAGGACTCCAAGATTTCCTATGCTCTGCATTGCAGCATGACACTGCCTCAGGAAGTCCGCATACCTCAGCAATGCCACGCCATCCCTGGAATTTATCCTTTGCCACTTCTCAAGTCTGTCTCTGAATGCATTGGCCACCACAAAATGATTTCCGTAGCGTTCTTCCAGCAGTTTCTTAGCCTCGTCGAAGGCATCTTCCGGTGGAAGCAGAAAATAACCTTCTACAGTGTCTTTAACCTGCCCACCAAGATACTTCTTTAAATAGTGGATCCTCTCTGCGGCTGGGATTCTGTGTTCGATCAAGGTTTGAAACGCTGCCTTCCAGCCTGGATATCGCATTGGATCTCCATAAAAAACACTAGGTTCAGGTGGCGGTAACCGACTGAGACTAACTTGCTCAGCGAGACTTTTAGCTAGGTCTATAAGAGCCTTCTCCGAACTACTTCCATCTCTCGGCCTTCCTTGTTCCATATAGGAATCACACCTGGGTGTCACAGCACAATTTGCCAAGGGGACAGGTGATGCTGCGGCAGTGTGGGTTGAATAGAGTCCCTGAAGTTGATTAGGGAAAATGTTGGTGTAGCCCCAGGCAGGATTATCAACTGCTGCCATCGCAGGTACCTTGTGGTGTGGTACAAAATAGGGTGTGTCTGGGTTCAGGGTAGCTCCAAAAGTATCCTGGACAATTTCGACTTCTCCAACAGCGTAGTCAGTCTTGCGCCATGTTGATTCTGCTGCTGCTGAAGTCGGTCCACTGTCATGGCCAGGATCAAGTTCAACTATATTTTGTCTGGAATCACAAATACTCCCTCACTTGTTTATCAGAGTCAACCTCTGGTGGCAATTGCATCGTTGTTGAGCTTGAGATTTTGCACGCTCTCCAGAGCATCCAACTTCGGCTGAGTGATGTCTATTTGCATCTGCGACCTCACCCTCTCCAAATTGGCCCTATGCCTTGCCTCCACTTCCAAATACTTCAATTTCGCCCAGAGGGCAGCAGCCTCAACCTTTGCCTCAGTGGATTTTTTTGAGGTGTGAGACAGGCGAGACGATCGAGAAGTCCCTGACACGTGGCTCTTTGCTGTTCTGCTGGAACTTCTGGAGGCCGTGTCAAACTCCAAGTCTTGTAGGAGAGAAGAGATTTTTTTTTTTTTTTTTTTTTTTTTTTTTTTTAAACCAAACCTGGAGAATTTTAATTGTTTTCACAATACGTGGGTTTTAGTAGGTTGCCATCCGCAAGGTTGAAAGACTTCTACTCTTCTGTGAATTTATCGCACCGCAAGTTGAAAGAGTTTTTGCAGGCTGTCTTTCGTTCGCAAATGAAGAAGTTTCACTATAACGGCAACACTTACCTTTTAGCTTGAGGCGATTCTTCAGGATATGATCTTTCAAGAAATGTAAAAATTAGGGACTGGATTTTTTTTCTTCAAATGCTCAAAGGTCAAACATTCTGAATTGAAAAAAAAAAGTATTTTTTCAAGTTTCTTTCATAAAATAAACTAATCCTTATAAAATTAAGTTGTGGGAAAATAATTTGGTGAAAATTTCATTAAAATTGGACAATTCCCTGATTTTTGGTATTTGTTTTATGTTTTAAAATTAAGAAATTAAAAAAAAAAATTACCTTCCTTTGCATTCCTTGCACACCCTACTTTAATGTAAAAAAAAAAAAAAAAAAAAAAGTAAATATTTTAGTATTTTAGGTACCACCAAACCGTTTAGGCCATCTTGAATAAAACGGAAATAGATATTTCCGAACTTTGTTTATCAAAAATCTCGTAAAAAAAAAAAAAAAAGATCGTACAGGGTTGTTACAAAGAAAAATAGTTAATTCAAAGATCAAATTATCCGATTGAGAAAAATTACATCGTTATCTTAAAAAATAAACAAACCTGCCCGTATTACATGCGAAAGGGTAATTTTCAGACCGTAATATAGACAGAAAAGTTACTAATTATTTCCCTTTTACGATTAACCAGTAAAAGTATGGAATGAAAATTTGAATATTTTTTCTAAGAGAAAAACTGATAAAATAATCTATTATACTTACTTTTTATTTTAATTATTGAAAAAAGTTAAATAAAATAATTTTTTTCACGCTAACACTGTCAGCCTAACAGGAACAAAATTCGGTTACTTAGAAGCGTTTCGTCTCTTTGTAAAACAAATATGTCAGCAATGCTCTTCCGTACATTCTAAGGATCACACATTACTATTCAACAATAAAAATTACAAATTCTTTTAAAAATATTAATCGAGCTCGTACAAGGCCCTCTAAGATATCATAAGATGTATATCTTAGAGGGCCTTGGCTCGTATCGGACCAATGTTTAGTGCACCTGAATTATAAAATTCATATTTTTAAATATCATGAAAAATTCGATTTTTTTGACGCAGGAAAAAAAAAATTTAATTTATTTCACGCAGAAAATAAAAATATTTAATCACACAAAAGATTGAAAATCTCTTAAAAATTAATTTCTTAAAAATTTTTTTTTTTTGTTAACAATTTAATAGAATATAGTACATACCAATTATAAAAGTAAAAAAAAGTTTTCAAATATTAATATTATGACATTTTTTTGCACTTTTTATTTCCGATTTCATTAATATAGTTATTCAGACTCTTATCTTCATAGAAAAAAAGAAAAAAAATTTTTCTGACGCGTCATTTTTTTTATCTCATAAAATAAAATAGGGGGGGGGAATAGACCTCGTAAAAACTATTTCCCCTAATATATTTTAGAAAAAAAAAATATTTCAGATGTATTTTCATCCAATGCTAAACATTTATGGAAATTTTCGTGAAAATCAGATTATTAATTGATTTTTCATAGAATTTTTTAAAAAATCCTCTTATCGTAACTTGTTTTTAGCTACGTTAAATTTCAGTGCAAAAATGAAAACATTGTTTTTCAATCATAATTTTCATTATTTCCGGTATGCTGAAAAAAATTTTTTAAATCATCAGGAGTTTATTTTATGTTTTTTCTTTAAAATGGAAAAAAGTTTTTCAAGAAAATATTAAATTTTCTGTAAGTTTCATTGTGTTAAATATAGGGGGGTAAATTTCACAGGGTCAAATTGTGGCACCTATAGTATTTTTATAATAATACAATTTTTAATAAGTTCTCGATATAATAATAATAGAAGTGATGTTTATATTTACACATGTGTAAAAAACACACTTGACGAGTGTGCGAATTACTTCTTTAAGATAAATAGTTTGAAAAAAATATAATAGGTACAAAAAAGTTAACATTTGAAAACTTGAAATTCAAAAACCTTAATTTTATTTTCTGTTCTCATGTGTTGAACTTCGTTTTCTTTTTCTGGTTGCATTATATTAGCTTGAAAAATTAATGAATCAAATTTAAAATTTATTATTTATGAAATAACAAAAGAATTTAACGTCGTTTCGTACAAAATTAATAACAAATAAAATCAACTTTGAAAATAATAATAAGTGTATTTTATTTAAATATTTTTAGGGTGGCCCTGAGCAATCTGGACACCCCCCCCCTTAAATTTTTTGTTTTTAATTTTTTTTTTTTTCTTCAGTGGATTATATCAATTACACACCAATCTATCAGATTGTAAAAAGAAAATTCTAAAAAGTTATTTATTTTGAGTTTTCAGGGGTGCTTATTTTCCCGTATAAGTTTATAATAGTAAATCGATCCCCCATATCGGAATCGCTCTACCTTAACAGTTGGGCTGAATTTGCACAAAGGTGTCAAAATTAAGGTGACACAGAAAAAACAGAACCCACAAATTTTGTAATAAAACTTAATTTTAACTAGGGGGGTTTAGGTTAGGGTTAGATTTGGTTAGGGTTAGGGGTTGATGTTGGTGTTTAAGGTTAGTTTAATGGGAAAATAAATAAATAATTTGGGTTCTGTTTTTTCTGGGCCACCTAACTTTGACACCTTCGCGCAAGTTCAGTTCGAGCGGTTCCGATATGGGGTTCGATTTACTATACACTTATAGGGGAAAATGAGCACCCCTCAAAACTCGAAAAATAAATAACTTTTTTGAATTTTTTTCTGCAATCTGATAGATTGGTGTGCAATCGATAATAATCCATTGAAAGAAAGAAAAAAAAAATTAAAAACAAAAATTTTAGATGCTCAGGTCCGCCATTTTTTGAATATTAATAAATAAGAAAACTTCGCAAGTAAAATAATCTCCACCAATGTTTTGAATATGGAGTATCACATATTGTGATATAAGTTGTTTTTTTACTTACTGTCTTGTCGTTCTAAGTTTGTTGTTTGCGACTGAATCTCCTGAAATATTTGATGAGTTTCTTTCTAAAAGTTGTTTTAATCTGGGAGTATTGTCTCCAAATTCCCGCAACACCTCGCCCTAATTGACGAAGAAGACGATGGATCCCATTCTTTGTATTCCCAAGACATTTTGTTATTTGACTCTCTCTACTCCAACCAGGTCGATCAAAAAGACAAGCTTTAAATATGAACTCCACCAGATGCTGTCAGTCCTTTCTCTTTCGCTTTCTTTCTGATCCCGAATGGTGAAAGATAACCAACTGGCAGATTGAATGATAATCATCTAAAGATAAAGGAGTAGAGACCGAAAGACCAACAAGTTGGGGGGTGAAATTCAATGGAGTGACAACATGAGAGAGGGGGAGAGGCGAATACACGTGAGAGAGAGAGGGAGGGTGAGAGACAGACAAAGAGAGGGAGAGGAGCCAGGGAGAGGAGAGAGAGGGAGAGGGGAGAGAGGAGAGGGAGGAGAGAGAGGGAGAGAGAGGGAGAGAGAGGGGAGGGAGAGAGGGAGAGAGGGAGAGAGAGGAGAGGGGAGAGAGGAGAGAGAGGAGAGGGAGAGAGGGAGAGAGGAGCGGAGAGAGAGACGCATGGAGAGAGAGAGAGAGAGAGGAGAGAGAGAGAGAGACGCAGGCTCGTATGGGTGGAATATGTCCACAGTGTCCCGTGCTTAAAAAATGACTAATGGATTAAAGTATAATATCATTAAAATACAAAAACAAAAGTCTGCGTTACGGATTTGTCTCTGTACGTTTTATCATTTTACTGTCCTATAACTCGTAATTATTATAAATGCCAATATTTATGTTCAATGGATGTCTACCCTTTAAGTCCTTTAAAAGTTAAAAAGGCCACATTTGTTTTTGTTTCTTTCTTAAGTTAGTGGGGTTTTTTGGTGTTTGCTTTTCTTTTATTTTAATTAAAACTAATAATTAAAAAAAAAACAACAGCTATGTAAAGATGAATTTGTTTTAAAATGTTTAACTTTATCGAGAAATTAGATGCAGAATTCCAAAATCTGTTAAATCGGGAACCTTTTAACAATAGACAGATGTCCATGGTGAGAGAGATAGCTAATTTTGAAATCAAACCTTTTTTTTTAAATTATATTTCTATTTACGTATATATGGCAGTGATTCTCAATCTTTTTTATTGCGTGAAGCGCACTTTAGAAGCAAAAATATTTGGCGCACTTAGTATTTAAATTTGAAAAAAACGTCTGTTGCTTCTTATTTTAAAAAAATCCTTTAATGATATTTTTGCTTTAGAACGGAATTTAAACTACAGAACAAACATTAAGTATTTTATTTTATTTTATTAGTATTTTCCCCCATAAATCTAAATTAGCAATATTATCAATAAAGAAATATAAGTTTGATGTTTCTTAGCTACGTTTTCTATTGAGGACGTTAGGGACTTCCAATTTGATGTGTAAATTACCCACCACCTATATTTAACACAATGAAACTTGAATAAAGGTTAATATCGCCGTCAAAGTTTTTGAACTATCCAAAAGAAAAACATTAAAAAAAAATATCCTGATGATTTATAAATAATAATAATATCTTTTCAGCTAGTATATTAGGTCTGAGACCTATCAACTGTTAAATTCCACAGAATATTTATAATCTTTCCACAGATTATCTAACATTGCCTTAAAGGAGTTTAGAGATGGGCATTCACTATTGATGATGGTCGTTTATTCCACGAATTCACCACTCAGTTACTAAAATAATTTTGTTTTGCATTTGCTTTACAATTTTTTATTAAAGAGTTTTAATTTATGACCCCTGGTATTGATATTTTGAGCAATGTTTAGTAGATCAAAGTCCGTTGAATAAAAACCATGTGTATATTCGTAGACTTCAATCATATCCCCTCTTGTACGTCGATCAACCAAACTTGGTAAGTCAATGTTCATAAGTCTTTCTTCATATGAAAGGTTTTTTTTTAAATTTCAGCTTACGGAAATAATAAAAATTATGAACGAAAACAATGCTTACATTTTCGTACCATTAAATCAATTGAATTTTAACGTGGTCAAATGCAAGTTACGCCTGCAGATTTTTATTTAAAAAATCAATTAAGAATCAAATTTACACAAAAATTTCAATACTTAATCATAGGTATGTTTTTTTAAGAAGAGAACTTCTGAATGTTCTGATTTTGTCTGTACAGAATAACATGGACATTCAGGTGTTCCCACTTCTTAAAAAATATTTTAAAACGTTAATAAAAGGGAAAATTATCTTTTTACTGTTTTCTTTTATGTTTAATACAAAGAATAATTTCAGGTCTGTGTTAAATAAAATAAGAAATTATATCTGTTGCATATAAACGTCCGTTTTATTGTTTTATGAATTGTTTTATTTTTCATATATTTCCCGCCAAAATATATGGCTGGGCTATTTCTATGGGTGGTCATTAGGTACCACCAATTTTCCCCTGTGAAATTTACCCCCCCCCTATATTTAATACTATGAAACTTGCAGAAAAATTAATATTTTCTTGAAAAATTTTTTTCCATTCGAAAGAAAGAACATTAAATACACTCCTGATGATTTTTAAAAAATTTTTTCAGCTTACGGAAATAATGAAAATTATGATTGAAAAACAATGTTTTCATTTTTGCACTGTTAAATCAACTGAAATTTAACGTAGCTAAAAACAAGTTACGAAAAGAGTTTTTTTTTTTAATTCTATGAAAAATCAATTAATTATCTGATTTTCACGAAAATTTCCATAAATGTTTACCATTGGATGTAAATACACCTGAAATAGTTTTTTTTTTCTAAAATATATTAGGGAAATATTTTTACGAGGTCATCACCCCCCCCCTATTTTTAATTTATGAGAAAAAAGCAATGACGCGTCAGAAAAATTTTGTACTTTTTTTCTATAAAGATAAGAGTCTGAATAACTATATCAATAAAATTGTATGAATGTACGAGGTGTAGTTTTTTTTTAGGAAAAATTAATGAAATCGGAAATAAAAAGTGCAAAAAAAAATGTCATAATATTAATATTTGAAAACTTTTTTTTGCTTATGTAATTGGTATGTACTATATTCTATTAAATGTCAAAAAAAAATTTTTTTTTAAGAAATCAATTTTTAAGAGATTTTCAATCTTTTGTGTGCTTAGATTTTTTTTATTTTCTGCGTGAAATAAATTAAATATTTCTTTTTTTTCTGCGTCAAAAAATCGAATTTTTCATGGATATTTAAAAATAGGAATTTTAGAATTCAGATGAACTACAAGTTGGTCCGATCCGAGCTCGATTAATATTTTTAAAAGAATTTGTAATTTTTATTGTTGAATAGTAATGTGTGATTCTTAGAATATACGGAAAGAGCAAAACTGACATATTTGTTTTGTTTTATACAAAGAGACGAGATTGATTATTTTATCAGTTTTTCTCTTAGAAAAATATTCAAATTTCATTTTATTTTCGATTTTATGAATTAATAATAAAACAGAAGACCTTTATTGAGGCAAGGGACCGGGACGCACTTCCTCATAAATTACTAATTGTAATATTAAAGTTTTTAAAGATTTTATTCATTTTAATAGAAAAATTTTGGCTAAAAAAGTTTGTTCGTTCACCCATCCGTACTTAGATGCATAACCGTAAGAGGGTAATAATATGTATTTTTTTCTGTCTAAATTGTGCCTGAAAATTACCCTTTGCATGTAATATGGATAGTTTGTTTATTTTTTAAGATAACGATGTAATTTTTCCCAATCGATAATTTGATCTTTGAATTAACTATTTTTCTTTCTAACAACCCTGTACAATCTTTGTTATTTACAAGATTTTTGATAAACAAAGTTTGGAAATATTTATTTCCGTTTTATTCAAGATGGCCTAAACTGATTGGTGGTCCCTATTGGTCATATTTGATATTTTTAGCAGCAGCAAGAGCTGTTGTCAACACCAGATACAAATTTGTGGCTTCCATATTAAAAAAAAAAATCAATTTTAGTTCTAATATTATTTTCAATATTCTTTTTCAAAAATTTAATCTTATTATTTTCAGCTATATATTTTTAATACAATCTTTTCTTTAAGTAAATAAATGCGCATTTGGTTAACTTGCAAATCGTCGTCAAAATTAAAACAGAAACTTATTTGGTGGTGATTCATGACAGTTTAACTACAGTGTATGAATGAACTTTTTTGCGAATTGGTTACGGTTTAGGGGTTTGTGATTAAGGTTGTTTTAATTACATATTGCTTTAAAAAAAAAAATTAGTATACATTTAATTAACCATTGAAATTAATTATTTATCCAACGGTAGGCACACTCAGTTGCTTGTGTTAGTATTGCAATATATAATTTCAATTAAACTTGATTTTAAAAAATATTTTTCAACATCAAATATATAGTAATTTGGGGTTTTTTGTTGTTATTTTTTTTAAGCAATACGCCATTCGCAAAAAAGTTAATTCCTACACTGTAGTTAAATTGTCATGTATAATACTGTGCATTGTGCATGCATATGTGGCTGCACAGTTAGTTATATAGATACCTAGGAGCTAGTTATATTGAATTAATAAGTAGTAAGTCAAACCACATATATGTATAAATATGTGTGTGTGTTCAGGTGATAATGTGTGTATATATATATGTATAGATAGATAGATACATATGTGCGTATGTATACATACATGTGTGTGTGTATATACATATATATTGTATGTGTAAGTAGGTGTATTGTTTATGGGTGTCAATAGTTCAGTCCACCCATTAAAACTTAAGGAAGATCAAGAAGGATGATAATCTCTTCTTAGGAGACAGAGAGACTGGGTTTTGACTACTTTGAGGTCAACTATAGTTTAGACCGATAATAGAAATTGACCCATATTAGAACAAAGGATTTTGGAAATTTCGTGAGGAATCCCAGGGAATGAGAGTGAGATGGTATCTGAGGGATTCTGGGAGATTTTTAAAAGTTTAGGCAGTTAGTTTCTGGACTTCGGGGAGATCAGTTAGCTCTTGGTCAGCGAAAGGAACAGACCTCTTTGAGACTAGTGAAGTAGAGGCCAGCGTTAGCAGAGGTCCCCAAAGGAACAGGGGGTGCCCCCTCTCGACAAACATTGGAGAAGTTGGGATAGCGATAGAGAATGAATGCAAGAACTATTTACCCCTCTCTGCCATTTGAATGTTCACCTGATTTGACTTTGTTTGTTTGTTCCTCCCTTATTCGTTCTTTGATAATTGATTGTAACCCCCTGTGATTGTTATGAGCAAGATACACGACATACAAGCGTCCGCGATTTGCATGCGCAAATCTGAAGCTCTGCAGATTGCCCAATCGGTCGGTTCGCCGTGGCCTATAAAAGAGTGTATCGGAGAGTTGAGCAGTCGTTCATGAACCTTGCGAGAAGTGTTTGCTGCCAGGTCCGTGCGAAGGTTGTGAGTCGGTTCAAGAAGTGTTTGCTGCCAGTCCGTGCGAAGGTTGTGAAGTCGGTTCGAGAAGCGGTTACTGCTCGGTCGTGCAACGGTTATAGAGCCCTGAGCAGCATTACGCACACAAGTGGAGGTCCTAAGTAAGTGTCAAGTAAGCAGACGATCACGAGATGGTCATGGCCAGTAAAGTTGGAAAAACTAGAAGTTGCAGGAAATGCAGAAAGGTGCGCAGCAGAAGGTGCCAACAGGTGCTCACAGCCCGAGGGAGTTTTACACATGGATCACCACCAAATAAGTTTCTGTTTTGATTTTGACGATGATTTGCAAGTTTAACCGCGCCTTTGTCTACCAATGAATGGAAGAACTTATATTACATTTATAAATCTTAAAATATCTCTAAAATGAAAAATACAAAAGTAGACAAGTTGAACTTTTGATATCACATTCCTTAGAAAATAAGCTAATGATTTAAAAAAAAGAAAAAAAAAGGATAGATATTTTTTTCTTATTTACAAGACTTAAGTTTCACAATGTAAGACATCCTACAACCGACTTTACCAAAATATTGATTTTTTTTATACATATGTTAAGTCATTGAATTATATTTCCAAAAATGTAAAATTAATTTTCTTCCTTCAAAAAATTATGGAGAAACTTATTGTTCACTATATGGGGGATCGATGCAAAAAAAAGAAAAAAAAAACTAACAAAAAAATAATTATCCTTTTTAATTTAGAGTAAACATTTATTTAGAATAGAAACTCTTCTTTTATTACTTCATATACCGAAAATTATTATTGTTGATTTTTTAAAGAAATTTCCTGTGATCCTCCTTTTTGCAAGATGTGTAAATTTGTACATCCCTACTTAATCACCTATTTTTTTACTAGTCCCCCCCCTCATTTTATTTTATGAAATCTGAACAAATATATTTTGATCATACAATCTTTCATTTTTCTATAAAGATAAGTGTCTGAATAATTATATAAGAAAATTTTTTGAAATCTTTAAAGATGCTTTTTTAGTAAAATTTCCATGAATTCTGAAATAAAATGTGCAAAAAATGCCATAATATCATGCTTGAAAAACTTTTACTTGCTTTTTTAAATTAATATATATACTATTTTCTATTGAAAAAAAAAATTAAGAGATTTTAATTCCTTTATGTGATTAAATAATTTGGATTTTTTGATGTTTGAAAATCTAATTTTTCTTTTTTTGCATGTGAATCCAATTTTTCACTAATCTTTTGATATAACACTGAATTTTAGAAATTGGATAAAGGCAACATTAAATGCAACAGAAATATATTAGTATTTTTAAGAGAATTTGAAATTTTTATTGAATAATGTTTGCTTCCTAGAATGTATTGAAGGATGTTTTATGACTGTGAACATTGGTTATCATTCTTGAATTTTTTCACAAACTAAATGCGAGACGCGTACCCTGTCTTCTGCTCCAGTCTTACTGTTCATTGTTTTTTCGTGTAAATTCTTTTGGCTGAACCACCTCGGTTTTTTGCAAGAAAAGTAAGTACTTATTTATCATTTTATCAGTTTTTCTCTTGAAATTTTTCAAATTTGCATACATTTCATTTATTTTTTGAATTTAAATTTGAATTGTCAAAAATTTGACCAGCATGAGTTGAAAAAAAATGAATTTCACTATGAAATTTTTTTTTTTTTAGATGATTCTAGAATCCATCCTGCAAAATGAAGGTGCAATAGAAACTGGTCTTTCAGATTTAGTTGGCCATGTCTTTAATAAAATAAATAAAAAGGAAACTTATCATTACAATTAGTAAAATGCTTATTGTCTTTTATTTGGAGTCTTCCATTCTTTGGTTTAATTGGAGTATTAGTTCAACAACTACAAAATATTCATGAGTTATTCCAAAACTTCACCACATTTAAAGAAAAGGAAAGAATAATAAATTCTTTTTAAAAAAAATCATAATAATAAGTGGTTATTACATAATGCACAAGAAAACAATTATTCTGATTAGAGCCATCCATACATTTAAAAGTAATCATCAAAGGGAGCTCATATGTAAATTAGTGCTATTCGCTCTAAAAAAAAACAGACTTTTTTACTTATTTTTCAAGATAAGGTAATTTTTTTCCCAATTGGATAATTTGATTTTTAAATTAACTATTTTTTCTTTGTAACAACTTTTTTATATTGGTAATTTTTTTTTAGGGGGTGTAAAAAAAAATCAAAATAAAGTGTTGGTAGTTTCATCAAAATACCATAAACTGATCTTGTGATGTTTTCAAGGTCCTTAGAGGACATACATGATACAAAAAATCTAGCTCCCCCATTTCTCTCTCTCTCTCTCTCTCTCTCCTTGCATTTAATGTAAGTGTAAAATAAGAAAATCTCAAATCACATAAATATTTAGTGGAAAACTGAATCAAAATACTTAAAGCGCTTCCTTTGTTTTAATTTTTTTGTCTTTTTAAGCCACTGAAGGGTTCTTTTTTCAAGTAGAAATCTAAAATTTATGTATTTAAATTTCTCCAACCATTTCAGCACAGGTAGGATGTGACATAAGATCGCAATTGGTTGTCAGCCAATTAGAAATATTTTTTCTAATTGTGTCATGTGCACACATGAAAGAAGTTTTTCAAGACTAGAACTGATCAAAATAGACCTACCTGTAGCAAGACTAAGTAATTTCTTTCACATTGTAGGGAGACAATAAAAGTAAGTAAAGTCATCAGGGTGGATAAATTTGGTATCAGCCAAATAGCGAGGGAGTCTATCCCCTTTTCACTAGCACTAGACCAAGGAGATTGTTTTTAGCATCTGAGGTGGGGTGCCAAACCTACCATCAGCTCATTTTACCACAAAGATCCCTATGGTACTCACACACTGACTTGGCAAGGGCTGGTATTGAACCAGAAACCTTGAGGTTCCCAGCTGGACATTCTACCAACATACTTCCCTTGGATTTTGGAGTGGGAAGTCTTTGGCACACAAGAATCCAATCCGATGAAGCAGCAAAAGAGAGAACAGTAAGAACAATCTATCATCCCCCTCATCATCTCATCTTTTCACCTGAGATATTGGTATAAACAAATTGTGAGGTTATTTTCATTTGCCTGGGGAGTTGTCTGCCTGTTTAGTGTTGCTGGTTCCCGCTAGGGGCCTTTGTATTTAAGCGGCTGTTTGAATTTCTCTTCCTCTCTTTTGCCTGCTGCTCGACCTACGAACACAATGAGGTAGTCTTATGCCTACCCCTTTCTTGTGGGGCTTTGGCCCCCCTCTTACATTACTGTAAGAGATTTCCCAGCATGGACTACTTCAGTCTCATGTCTGTAGCTTTTATGTTCATATTACTATTGTATACGTATGTATGTTTCATGTACACTTCTATGTAATTTATGTATACTTTGTGTATTCATGTGCTGTTATATAAAATGTTTTGTCCCTCAACCTGTGTCAGAGTTTGTTTGTGTTTCAACGAGTTATGACTTGGTCATAACCATTGAATCTTACAAAATCAATCAACCTTCTATTTTTTCAAAACATTCTATAAATTCCTTTTTTGAGATTCCTATTAGCTGCCTCATTATATTTTCAATAGTTTGAAATCTCCTTCTTTTCAATTGGGGATTTGAGTTTTGGGAAAAGCAAGAATTGTGAAGAGCCAAATCTGGATTGAAGGTGATGCTCAAAGACAAAGATGATGAATTGTTTTGACAAAATCTCTGCATAAGAGAGAAAAATGGGCAGGTGAGATATTCATAAAAACTGGATACTTTTCAGCCACTTCAGGGAATCTCCAGACCTTTAGTTGTGTTTTGGTATTGCTTCATCGCAAGGAGTTTTTCAAACGATCATAGATCAACTTATTCAAGGAATACAAAAGACAGTTGCTTATCTCAACGACATCCTAATCTTGGGACAAACTATGGAAGAGCATAATAGGAACCTGCAGGCAGTATTAAAGAGATTACGAGATGCTGGTCTCTGACTTAAAGGTGATAAATGTGAATTCAAAAAGTCGTCAATATCATACCTAGGTCATAGGATTGATTCTGAAGGAATCCACCCAACGCAAAATAAGGTCAATGCAATTCATAAAGCACCCATCACAAAGAATGTGTCTAAACGGCATAGCTTTTTAGCTTTTGTTAATTACTATCGGCAGTACTTAAACAATATCAGCACAGTTTTAGCTCCCTTGTACAAATTACTACAAAAGGGAGTTCCCTGGAAATGGGGACCAGACGAAGCCTTTGCTTTCAAGCAATATAGGGGTTGCTAATGTCAACTAGTGTTTTGGTTCATTACAATGCTGAACTTAAACTTATCATAACAGTGGATGCATCTCCAGTGGGTGTGGGGGCAGTGTTATTGCATATAATGAAAGACGGGAGTGAAAAAAACGATTTATTTTGCCTTCAGGACATTATCAAAGGCAGAACAAATTATGCCCAATAGAACATGAAGGACTGGCAGTCATTTTTGGAGTTTCCAAATTCCATAGATGTATGTGAATAATTTACCCCGATCCTACCTCTTGGGCTTTTTAAGTACCACTGCATATCACCCAACGGAAGTGCTAGAGTTCAACGTTGGGCCTGTTCTAGCAAGTTATCATTATCAACTAGAATACAAACCTGGTTCAAAAATTTTCAATGCAGATGGATCGAGTCGCTACCTATAGAGGACTATTTTACGCCATTACCTTGTCCGAAGGAAGTAGTACTCTCCATGTCAGCTTTAGACTTAACCCCAGTCACGTCAAAAACTGTTGCTTTTTACACATCAAGTGCGTAAATGGATCTTACATGGATGGCCAGGAAAAGGATCTCTTGACTTTCAACTATACATAACTAGGAAGGATGAGTTATTGGAACAACTGGGTTGTGTTTTATGGGGATCACGGGTGATTATCCCAGCAAAGTGTCGAGAGGCGTTACTGAAAGAATTACATGAGAGTCATCCAGGAATTTCACGGATGAAGTCTCTTGCTCGTAGTCACATTTGGTGGCCTAAGATGGATGCAGATATTGAATTATGTGTGAGGAGTTGTGCCATGTGTCAAGATAGTGCAAATATGCCTCAGGCTAGTGCATTGCATTCCTGGGAATGGCCAGGGAAGCCTTGGTTCAGAGTGCACATGGATTATGTGGGCCCTATCCAGGGCAAGTGGATTCTAGTGATTGTCGACGCCCACAGTAAATATATAGATGCATATGTTGTGTCATCACCATCTTCTCCAGAAACAGAAAGGATGTTGAGACGCACATTTGCCACACCTGGGAGTCCACATGTGATTGTATCTGACAATGCTAGCAGTTTTACTAGTAAGGGATTTTCCAGGTTCTGTACCCTAAATGGCATTAAGCATGTTAGATATGCACCATATCACCCCTCCTTGAATGGACTGGCTGAGCGTGCAGTGCAAACTATTAAGAGTGGTCTTAAAAAAGTTACTGGAGATTTGGAAACACGATTATTGCGTGTATTAGCCTGATACTGTTTATTCCTGCAATCAACAACGGGTCAATCACCAGCAATGCTACTCATGGGCCGTCAGCCTCGATCTAGTCTAGACCTTGTGCATCCAGATTTGTCTACCCAAGTCACCACAAAAATAGATGATACTAAAAGAACGACGGATAAATATCGTAGTGAAAGGATGTTCCATATTGGAGATAGCATTAGTGTGGTGAATTTTCAAGGGAGGCCAAAATGGCTGTCCAGAGTTTTAGAGGAGCAGCTTGGTCCACTGATTTTTAGAGTGCGATTAGAGGATGGTTGATTATGGAAAAGGCATGTGGATCATATTTGCGTGAATATTCCAAAAGAACCTGTCGTGAAAGGTCCAGAGGAATCCAGGCAGCCTCTGGGGAGTAGGGAACAAACAGTTACAGGGCACTCAACATCTTTTGCACAGCTTCCTGCACCCTACAGAGATAGCAGTCTCTCAACAACCGGTGACAGCTTGGAAGACGAACACCCCAGAACTCACATGAGAACACGTTTTCAGAAACGCAAAGAAGAGGAAAGAAGGAACAATGCTGAGAATAAACCCAAAAGACAGCGCACCAACATGAAACCAGACACAAAAGGGAAATGACCCAGTGCCAGGCCCTTAACTGGGGAAATTGCTGTTCAGGAATCTCCAGAGGCTACAGATGATGATGATCTGAGAGTCGGGCAACGCTTTCTACAAGTAATGGGAGTTCTTGCCGGAGTTCCGGGGAGGGACCTATGTTTCTTGGTGTCGTTAGGAATGTATGTGCAGTTTCAAGCTAAGTGGGGAGGGATGTGGTATACTAAGAAACGGAAGCACCGTTTCTACAATTGTTTTGTGATGAAACGGAAGCAACGTTTTCAGCCATCTTTTTTAGTTGTGAATAAAAGGCGGAAGTGATCACTTCTCGTGGTTAACGTCAGCTGGACTACCCGTGTTATCATTTCGCTAAGCACGTTACAACATAAACATATCAAACGTTGTAATGATTAAATTATCTTTCAGTGGTATATCCACTGGTCCTGCTACTATATTTATTATTATTATACTCTATACATTTAATGGCTTTTTGTTACCGATGGTTTCAAAGCATTAGATGCTTCTCATTAGACAAATCACCTTGGAAATGACATCCAAATGAATATCCGTTATATATAGTGCTGAGTTGTTCTCGCTTTATTCATCTGCATGTCACTCCTTGTGCATGCATGATGTTAAAAATAATACTTAGAAAATATTTTCATACACATGACATAAATGAAAATGATTTCTACCAATTTATTAATACATATGACATAAATGAAAATGATTTCTACCAATTTATTAATACATATGACATAAATGAAAATGATTTCTACCAATTTATTAATACACTTGAAATCAATGAAATTATTTCTATAAAGAAATCATATATAAAAAACCCCAAAGATTTGGCATTAAATAACCTGCAATGGTTGTATGCCATTAAACCAAACAACCCACCAATTGTTTGCATTATGAATCCAGAAAGTTTTTGAGGTGACAAGAATTTTAATGTTTGGTTTAAAGGTTGCTGGTTATTCCTGATGTGTGTTCAAAGGTTTTCCTTTTAAGTCCCATTATATTTGGTGGTTGTGCTGAAAAGGAAAGAAAAGGAAAGAAAAGGAAGAGACAAAGACAAAAGGTAGTTTTAGGATTCAGGCTTTATTCATAGCTATCACATGGAGATGAAATTTCTTCCTGTCTAGTAATAGTGTCTGGTCCCAGTTGAGGCCTAAGTCCAAATGGCTGAGATATTATCTTGGTGGTCAGAAGTGGGTCCTGCAAATTGCTTGGAAAGTTCTTCTGGTCTTAAAGTTCATGGGATATTGTTATCTTTTTATTCTGATTTTAATTTTATCTTAATCCTCACAAGTTACCATTCTGAGTATCTAAGTTACTTAAATTCTACATATTTCTTTGCATATCCTATTCAATACAAATAATTTCTAAACATTTCTATTTGACCCATAAATGTGACTCTAACAGGTACTACCACTCTGACCCAGAGTGGATCTAGGAGTAATTACAATTCAAGAGTATGCCACATTTCCCAAATCCCCAGAACTGGAGCCCTGTCAGTTAGTGGGATACCCAGAACACTTCCTTTTTTTGGGGTGGGTGGGGGTCATTTCAAATATAAATAAGCTGTTATCAAATACACAGGATTTTCTCACCATATGAAATACAGCAATGTATATATATATTTTACCAACCCTTCCGCATGAGTAGGATGTGACACATGGTCAATTTCTTAAGCAGAGTTAAATGGTTTTAAATTCAGAGTTTTCCTTCTCCTAGACATGTTGCCTAACCATGGTTGAAGAGCCTAGTATGCCCTACTATTTACCCATAGCTGGAAAGAGTATAGTTGAATTCATACCTTTCCCAAGGGTATTAGTGCTATGTGAAATGCAAACAGCCTTGTCCAGGATTTGAACTCTGGTCAATGAGTCCATTTCCTATGACTCTAACCATTATGCCACACACCTCCAACTTAAAAAATACAGCAATGTATGAACTTAGGTTGCATACAGATTTTGACAGGTCTCTAATCACAGAGAGAGAGAGAGAGAGAGAGAGAGAGAGAGAGAGAGAGAAAAAGAGAGGGGGGGGGAATTGATCAGATGCAGTGTCTTTTCTGATTGTTGCCAGGAAATAATCACTTGAAAGAAGCAAAAATAACCAAACTGTGTCGATAACATCCTCTTTAAACCAAACTCAAAACCCGAATATTTTGTCAAAATCTACTTGGCATAAATTACTTTAAATATGAAGTTCTTCAAAAGATAAAGGTTTTAAGAAATAAGTGTTTTAATAGATATGTTAAGTGTTTAAAGAATATGTAGTAGCTCCACTTTGACAGTTTTGGAATAGGAGTATGCAGCTTTTCGATAACTTCAGCAAATTTTTTCAGGTAATTTTTTTATATTTACTAGCAAAAACAATGCCCTCTGGGAGGTGTAAAAATACATTTTTGAAAGATATTGCCGAGAAGGGTGTATAACCCGTCGGTCGCTACTGAGCTAAAGGGCTCACAGAATTTCCGAAATTGGCCGTCAAGATCGGATTTTCTGCATCAACCAAGGATTGCAGGGTCTCTATATTTGCTGAAAGTCTAGCCAAATGCCCACGTTGTGTTCAGATCTCAAACGACTAGAAATCTGCTATAGAAACTGATTTCCAAGGTTAACAGCGGCCTAGTGGTCACATAAAAAAAAAGATTCTTTTTCTTCTTCAAACTCAACAACATTTATATTCAAATAACAAAAGAATACAAACAATTATTTCTCAAGACTGTGGGAGCGATGGACTCGTAATTAATAACTTCTGTTCTTCTGCAAAGTATTGTGCAAAACAGTTCATAAAGTTGACTAAGTTTTCAATGGTCTTAGCTGAAGTCAGTTTCTCTTGGCTCTCAGTATTTGTTTAATCTTTTCTACTAGCCCAGTCAGCCAATCAAGCTCGCCCTGGCCTCATCTAGCTTCTCAGCCGCATTTCTGCTTTATCTAGCTTCTCAGCTGCATCTGTTCTCAAGCCTGGTTTGGCTTCATCTCTCATTCTCAAGCAAAAACGTTTCAGTTAAATATTTTCAACCGGACATTCGCATTTCTGGCTGACGTGGGGGTATTAGAAATTTTCTCTGCACCTCCCACTTTGGCAGCGAATCGAATTCACTTCGACAGAGGCTTCAGTTCCTCCTGCGTTCTCAAGTGTTTCCCAACCTATGGGTGGTCTTAAATACATTTTATCATCTCTTCTGGCCATTTATAAAACAAAGAAGTTATCTTTTTCCTAAGTGGAAAAAGAAAAAATAATAAAAATATTCTTTCCAAGGGCCCAAGACAACCGCAAAGTCAGTTGACCATGTTTATCTTGTTCTGCGCCCCTCGTCTAGTTACATCAAAGAACTGTCTCGATCGCCGCCGATTTAAATAGCCTCGCTTCTGGAAGGTCTTCTGAGCCACTTGAAAATTTAACTTTCGATACAGACATTTTTGAATCGCTTTGTGTAGCCTTATCATTGCCACCATCTGTTTTGATTCTACTCCAACTCAAGTTTATCAGAAGACTTGAACTTCCGATTTCTTTCTTTCTTTCTTTTTCTTATTCCAAACCAAGAAATCAGGTCAGAGGTGGAAAAATTAAATAAATAAAATAAAACGTTTAATATTTTTAAAAACTCAATTACTTACTTAAACAGCATCACTCCACTCCATTGAGATATTTGCTTTGTTTTACGACAGTAAGGACCTCCAAAACGTTTCTAAAAAATTTAATGCCGACAAAGTTGTGAAATAAATTCATTCTTAATGCATAATCCAATTTTGTTTATCAACTCATGTTTTTCTATTTAACCCATAGATGGGACCCTAACAGTTACTACCACTCCGGGTCAGAGTGGACCAGGGAGCAATGGTGATGAAGGGGTGCTCCACATTCCCCAAACCTCAAAAACTGGAACCTCACCATCAGATAGAGTTTAATGTCATTCCCAGGACATGTAGACCCTCAGTCACTGCCTTCTAGTACCCATATGATAAAAAGGGGTTGGAGCTTGCCATAAGGGCAATAGGGTTGGGAAAATCATATAGGTGCTAGGGCTCGATGTGATCAGCCGATTGATCGGAGGGGGCCTCTCTGACTGCTGACAAGATAGGGCCAAAGTGGAGTACTGCAAGTCATGAACTGCTCATCCACCTGTATTCTATCCTTAAGCATCACGGGTTGCCACCCTTAGCCAACAGGTGGCCCCATTGGGGGGACCAAGTCTTATGTGTTTTATAAAACATTTTGGTGTAATATCAATGATCCTATCAAGATTTCTGTGATTTGTAAAATTCAGCAGTTCATGATACAATTCATTTATATATGTATTTATCAAACCCCTCCACCACACAAGCACTTATGACACAAGGTCAATTTTTAACAGATTTGAATTCAGAGTTTTCCTTCTCCTAGACCGGTTGCCTAATAAAGGTTAAAGATCCCAGGCAACCCTACTATTCACTCATAGCTGGAGGGAGAATACTTAGATGCATAACTTTTCCAAGGGCATTAACACTATGGGAAAGGCAAACAGCCTCATCCATGATTTGAACTTGCTGAGTTCATTTCCTTTGAAAATAACCAAATATTTATTTGCATGCAATTAAAATGTGTTTGAAGAATCTTCTCTTCTCCATTTTTATTTCTTGTGTTGGGTGAGTAAAATACATTTATTTCTATGTGTGGAGTTAAGTGAGGGAGAACCTTTCTATGATTGGACATAGCAATCATGTGATGTGCCTCAGAAGTTTTGGTATCAAGACCAGATAGACATTTTGGATCAGTTCCAAGAGAGGTCGACCAGAAATTATCTCTGGTGATGGACTAAAACAGAAGATACCAGCATATATTTTTATGTGTATTTATGAGATGAAGCTTAATATCAATAATTTCACCTCATAAATAAATGATTATTTAGAAGATACCAGATATGCCAAAATTCCTTCTCTATCAGACTGGTAAGTCTCTCAAACTTGACTCTATACATAGGAAGATTGTTAGTCATTATATTAGTCATTGTTTTATTGTTGAATAAACTGTTAGAATTGAATTAAGTTTTAATTCATTTATTTGTTGCTCAGAATAAATGCTCTACTAACATAATACTTGCATTTTATTTTTTTAATGATCTCAGATATTCAATTAATACTTTAGTATTTTTGATAAGGAAGCACCTCTTTTTGTCAAAATATTAACCTGGTGATCTTATGAAACCCAAACAATCTCGTCCAGTTCATTTTTGGTTTTGTTTAACAATCCTCTAATAATGTTAATCTCAATTCTCAGCCTTTTATCAATAATTTGTGTGAATGAATTGGAGATGTTTGCAATGTAATGTTTTAGGAAATGAACTCAGTGAATCAAGTTCAAATCCTGGACAAGGCTGTTTCATTTCACATAGCACTAATACTCTCAGGAAAGGTATGAATCCAACTATTCTCCCTCCAGCTAGAGGTAAGTAGTAGGGTAAAGTGGGCTTTTAAACCTTGGAACAGCAACTGGTTGAGAAGGAAGACTCTGAATTTAAACCTGTTAAACTCCACTTAAAAATTAACCTTGTGTCACATCCTGCTTATCTAGCCAGGGTTAAGAGCCCAGTCTACTCTGCTATTTACCCATAGCTGAAGGAAGAATTGGATTCATACCTTTCCGAAGGGTATTAGTGCCATGTGAAATGCAAACGGCTTCATCCACGAATTGAACTTGGGTTGATGAGTCCATTTCCCACGACTCTAACCATTAGACCATATAAAGATAAAATGCATGCTCATGCAGATACACACCTATTGATTTATACAAGGATTGTGTTAAGTCCCTAGGAGAGCTTAATATATATATATATATATATATATATATATATAAGAGAGAGAGAGAGAGAGAGAGAGAGAGAGAGAGAGAGAAGAGAGAGAGGCGCGTGGCATAATGGTTAGAGTCATGGGAGATGGACTTGTCAACCCGAGTTCAAATCCTAGACAAGGCTGTTTGCATTTCACATAGCGCTAATACCCTTGGGAAAGGTATGAATCCATATATTCTCCCTCCAGCTATGGGTAAAATAGTAGGGCAGACTGGGCTCTTTAACCTTGGGAAGGTAACCAGTCTAGGAGAGGGAAAACTCTGAATTCAAAATTCCTGAGGTCAGTTGTTGATTGGGTTTGTGGCATTCCTTGATGCACCAATTCTTTCCTATCGACTGTGCCAAAAAGTGCGGAATGGTCCAATACAAGCCTTCACCACTATAAACAAATCACTGTGTTGGTAGTTCACCGAATGAACACTCATGCATTGAAAATCGACAAGAGAGTCCATTTTTATATATTATATATATATACACAGAGAGAGAGAGAGATATATATTATGTGAGATTTATATACATATATAAAATATATTATATGAAATTTTGTCAGTAATAGTAGATTGTAATTTAAGCCACCATATGTTTGTCTCCATTGATGGTCTTGTAATTACTTTATAATTTTGACACAGAGACATACAGACAATTCTATTTTATATTAGTTTATAAACCATTCATGTTTATGTATTCATACAGAGATCTACAGACACATCTAGAAGTCTGTGATAATAAAACCAGAACATAAATTCTTTTATTTAAACAATCTATGGAACGATCTTTCATTAGCTAATTTTATTGCCTCATCAATAGATGCCATCGTGAGATGAGTTGCAGTAGTTTCCTGTCCTTTGACCTATGAGGTTCATTCACCTAGCATCTTGTGAAGCATTCTGTTGACCAACTTTTGGGTTCATCCACCTTGCTTTACATCCACCATGCTGCTTCCTATGATTTCTATTACACAAACTGTAGTGAGAGAGGAGACCCGCCTCGTGCAACACGGTGTGACGGAGAGGGTGCGGGCATGAAGACTTGCCGTATTTTCGAAGGAAGTGGGCTAGGCTTTGCCTAGCGTGTAGGACTGACCTTGAGTCGAACCCGCTTCCTTCAGAATGTGAGAGCTGTGGACGATCGGTGAAGTAGGAAATGGCATAGTGGCCCGGATGTGGGTGTCGCGCCGTGCTGAACGGACAATTATGAGTGAGGAGCCCGGATGTGGTGAAATTGGGGTGTATTTAAAGGACTTTTTCTCAGAGACCAGGCAGAACGACTTGCAGTAGTATTTTGTTGTCAAGACGAGCGGGACAAAGAAATAGTTTTGGAAATTGGATTTTGGAGCAAGATACAGTTGGGAGTGGTTGGACTGTCGATTGGAGCCTTGAGTCAGACTTGACTGTGACCCCCCCCCTACTGATTAGACAAACCATCCAAGTAAGATGAACAAGACATACTGGACACTACTACTTCAGTGGAGTGAACCTGTTAGAATTCCTCGCTGTAAGCGAACAGACCAGAGACAGGCTAATCAAAACCACTAAGGAAGATGAAGATCTACAAAAGATCATAGAACTGATCAAACAAGGCTTCCCAATGCAATAAAAAAACCCTTGAACCTCAGTTAAAGCACTTGTACAAATTCAAAGACTACCTATCAACCAAGGATGGTTTGATATTTTACAAAGAATCTTTATACCTGCCTCAATGAGAGATGATATGAAGAAGAAGGCACACACAAGCCACCTAGCTGTTGATAGTAATATGGGAACGGGCCCTAGACACAATATTCTGGCCTGGAATTAGGCATGAACTCCAAGAGTGTTACATAAATTGTGAACAGTGCAGCAGATATTCTGCAAGAAATAGCAAAGAAACAATGATCACAAGAACAGTGCCAAAATACCCATTCCAACGTATTGGTCTCGATACCATGACACTAGATGGAAGGAAATATCTAGTGTGCATGGATTTCTTCTCAAACTATACCATGGTTGATTGACTCTAAGGAACATCATCGGTTTGCATAGTCAAACTGATGAAGAAACACTTCATGAGGCATGGCATTCCAGAAAAGTTGTAAGTGATTGGGGTTCTGAATTTGACAACCAAATGATGAAGGAACTGGCCTGAAAATACGGATTCAAATGGAATCCCAACTCACCAGAGATGCCAAACTCCAATAGAATGGCAGAATCAGCAGTCAAAGCCATACTAGAGTTTACCAATACGCCATCAAAATCCATGGGAATGTCTCCAGCACAGAGATTCTTTGGAAGACAACTGAGAAGCAAATTGCCAACGATGAAGAAATGCCTATCCCCATTCAATGCGGAAGAAACAAAAACCAAAATACGAAAGGCAAAATAACAACAAGAGAAACAATATGATAAGAATGCCCATGACCTGGCAGAACTAAGAAAGGGTGACCAAGTGACTATACAGCCATACAGCAATGGTCAATATTGGAAAAGAGTGATCATAATAGAAAAATTTGAATTCCGGCGATACATGATCGAACTGGAAAATGGGAAAAGACTAGTGAGAAACTGAAGACATTTAAGACTCATAAACAGATCAAAGTACAGATATGACAGGAATAAACTGTAAATATATCACCAGCAACGGCAGTGGAAAGAACACCAAACAGACATGGTTGAAAGACAACCACGTCTGAAGAGCCACTGCAGGCAAGACACCTAACCGCTATGGTGAATGGCAACTCACATAAAAATAAACATTTCAGACTTTTGTATGTATGGGGGATGTTGGTCGACTTATGTACATAAGCGGCCCCAATATCTTAAGGGGCTCTTGACTGCGGTGCAGTCCTTGACATGTGGTAGAGAATAAAACGTATAATTATACACACACGACTCGGAATTATTTCTCCTTAACAACTCCTACCTTGTAACCTATCCTGCATAATTCATTTCTAAAGAAACTATTGAAATGTATTCACAGTTAGCTTGAAATTGTGAGGGAAGAAAAAAGAATAACACTGGGATGCATGGATACGATTTTACTGCAACCTTTTAGATATTTGTGCATCAGGGACACAGGATGCGTACCTATCAGCATCTCTGCTTAATAAAACAGTAGGTCATAAGAAATGTCTATATCCACATCCATCATCATCCATTAAAAAATTGACACGAAACATCAAGATTACAATCTCCTCACCATTAAAATCTATTCTTTTAATTTGACCAGTTTTTACAATTATATCTGCTTTTATATTATCTGTAGGTATTTACCCAACCCATCCACTATGCATAGGATGTGACACAAGGTCACAAGTATGGGGTATAAATTCATCTTTTTTTTAATACTTTATTTTTCTACTGTCCATATAGTAAAGTCATCATCTTTAGATGTGTACATAAATTAAATTTGATGCATATTTTTGGGATTATTTGGACTATTGTCCTCATCTTTATTGTTATCTACACAACATTTTGGCCGATATGCTATCTGGCCTTCTTCAGGTATTTCTTGTTGGACTTGATAACCTTCTTGTCAAACTCAGGAGCCTTCATGTAACACAACACTTGTAACGGAATGAGAACAATCTACCCGTGGATTGAATAAAGGGTTTGGCTCAAAGTTCTGTGAAGGCTGCCGAGTTTGACAAGAAGGTTCCCAAGTTTGAAGAGAAGATTCACCTGTCTGACAAGAAATACCTGAAGAAGGCTGGAGGGAACATAATCTGGAACGTGTGTAGATAACAATAAAGATGAGGAAAATAGTCTGAATAATCCAAATTATCAAGCCCCATCTCAAAAATTCAGAGAAACTTTGATATAAAAAATGAAAATACGTTTGACACAGACTGATATTTATTTACCTTTAGTTTTGTTGAGTTTTTAAAAGATTGGACACAACTATTCCTGTGAAGTGTGAGGTCCACTTAATCGATAAACCCCTGGGGTTTGCTCAATTGACACTTGAGAGGCTGAGAGGGAAATTAATATGAAATTATTTTAAGTGATTCTTTTGATGATTGGCTGTGAATTCGGGTGAGAAAAAAAAAGTGGAGAGAAAAACAAGTGTTACAAAATGGGATAGGAAAAATAAAAATAATCAAATTAATGATAAAGCTGGTTGGTTAGTATTTAATGGCATACAACCTTTTGGGGTTATTTAATGCCAAATTTTTTTTTGTATATGATTTGTGTAGAAAAAAACAAAAAAACAAAGTATTCCAAAAATAATGATGAATTTCTTCTTGATGATGTAGTCGACATTTAAATGTTTCAGTTTATATTAAACCTTCATCAGGACAATAAAATAAGAAGGAAAAGATTTTTGTCTGAACAATGAAGGATGTTTTTAAAATGATGGGAGTTAAGAAATGTATATAGAGAAAAGACTCATAACTGTATTTTAGCAAGCATTCATTTTAAAAGTCAAGAGATGATTGATTCAAAAATTAATAATGTAATTTGCTATATCTTTAAATAAAGAGGGTTTAATATTAGTGATAATGCAGGTCTATCTAAATTAGGTTAGCATAGACAAATCTCAATTGTGGAACTCTGGGGAGTGTGGAGTACCCCTTCATCACAATTACTTCCATGTCCACTCTGACCCAGAGTGGTAGTACTTGTCAAACTATGGGTTAGATAGAAAAAAATGTCTCTAAAAAAAAAAAAATTGAGCTTAAATTTTTTTTTGAATATCCATCAAGAATAAATAAAACAAAGTCTTTGGTATATAAGCTCAATTTTTTTAAAACACACCAAGTTGGGAAGTCGTAGCTCTGGAGGTGACCTTGTCCTCCGTAATGCTGCAGATGTAACTACAAGACATACTATGGATATGTAGTTACATATTTATCATGACTAGTTGATTTATCGATACTTGTGTGTGGCGTGAGGTTGGTGGCTTAGGGGGAGCCGAATTCTGTGATCGCTGGTTCGATCTCTCTCTCTCTCGAGGGCAGATCACAGTATACCCTGCTGATAAACCTAATAGGCCGAAACAGCTGTCCAGTGTTTCCATGCTATTTGCCGAATTTGCTGGTCGTGGTAATTCAATTGTAAGTAATTCCTCTCTCTCTCTCTCTCTATATATATATATATATATATAAAATTGAACTTCATATATATATATATTATATATATATATATATATATATATATATATAGGGTTAAATCGTACTTAACAGACCTAAATTGAACCATCGTATGTCACCCCACCGAAAGAAAATTAAAAATATAATGCACCAGTTATTTTATTTAAAATCATTTTACTGTAAAATTTAAGCAACCAACCAATAATAAACAAATCTTGGTCTGATAATTGTATAGGCAAGAAACTGACAGTTACCAAGCACTGTTGACCCTGTGTCTATGCTATACTCACACACACAACTCCATTAGTTTTTCACACCTGCCTTAACTGTTGGTTCACTGAAGGCTGAGTGACAGCAAGTCTTCTCATGCCTCCAGGACTCTTCTGAGTATTCCAGCCAGTATCTCAACAATGCTGTAGTCTGGATGGTCTCGATTCTTGCTCTGATTTCCAGTTCATCTAGTCTTTTTTCTAGACCCCTGAGGTCTGTTACTAAGGCACCAATTACAATTGGAACAATGTTCACCTTCATGTTCTATAGTTTTATTAGTCCAAGTATCTTTTTGCTTTCTTTCACTTTCACTTGGTGATTGGCCGGGATGGCAAAATCTACGAGATGACAAGTTTTCTTCTTCTTATTGAACAACACCAGGTCTGGTCTCCTGGCTGGGATTAGGTGATCTGTCTGTACCTCAAAGTCTCATTCTCCAGGACAGATTCAGGCTTGGATACAATTTTACTGCGTCCTTTTATATTTTTGTGTGTCAGGGACACAGGACGCGTACCTATCAGCATCTGTGCGTATATATATATATATATATATATATATATATATATATAAATAAAAGTAATTGGTAATTTGCTTGAAGCATTGTTAAGTATGTTATAAAATAATAAAATTCGAAGGCAATACAATGCGTAAAAAATAAAGACAAAAAGATGTTTTATATTGCTTTGAAATCGATTAGACATATAAAACATCTTTTTGTCTTTATTTTTTACGCATTGTATTGCCTTCGAATTTTATTATTTTATATATATATATATATATATATAGATACATCAATATAATCTATGAATATGGTCTCTTTCGTTGGCAATGCATTTAATTCAATGGTAATAATTAACTCTTTGCCTACCAAATTTTTACCATGGCTGTACCGGATTTTTCTTGGTATTTTTTACCTGTATGATAGGATATTTTAAGTTCACTATCTATTCACCTCAGAAATTGTATTCAAATAAATTCCTATTAATATTGTAATCTGAGTCCTTCTGCTCAATTATAATAAAGGCTACTGCCAGTTGCTTAAGGTAGGATTGCAGTGGTTCGTGAGTGGCGGTTTAAAGTAGACAAAGAGTTAATGACATTGATCAAACATACAAAGAAAATTTCAAGTCTGAAATAATAATTATATGTCAGATTTCAAATTTATTGATCCAAACCAAAATATATATCTATTTATACACACAGAGACATATATATATATATATATATATATATATATTATTCTAACCCCCTGGTGTAAAGTAAAGCTTAATGAAATTAAATTCATTGAAAAGAGCCACACATTGTTGTTCAGGTGTGTTCTCTCTAAACAGATTACAATGATTCTACCAAACATCAAAAGAGATGCCGGCTAAAAAAATAAAAAATAAAAATAAAAACACCAACTAAACAGGGAAGCCCTAATTAAAATTGTTTAATGTTTGACTCAACAGATGAGAAAAGTGCTCAGCAATTCTTTGATGTTTGGCATTTTCAAAAATGATTTCTTTTTTTTTTAAAGTATTGGAATGAATTGTTCCAATTTGATTGGAGTGGTTGTTGTTGTTGTCAGTGGTGATGGTCTTTTTTTAATTAATGACCTGCTTTTCTGAACATTTGCTGCAGTCTTTCCCTGTTGGAAAGTGGGAGACAATTGAGTTTTAGCATGAATAAAAAAGAAAAATGGTTAGGGTGAGGGAGGAAGAAGAAGAAGAAGAAGAAGAAGAAAAAAAATTTGCAAAGACAAGAAAGAAAGAAAGAAAAGTTCAATGTGAAAAAAAAAGATGAGGAAGAGAAAAAGATCAATATGAAAGAAAAAAAAAAGATGAGTAAGAAAGAAAAAAAGAAAGAAATGGAAAGAAAGGTCAATGAGGAAGAAAAAAAAAAAAGATTAATGAAAAGAAAGAAAGAAAGAGAAGAAAGATGAGGAAAGAAGAAAGAAAAAAAGAAAGATGAGGATGAATGAAAATCAATGAAAAATAAAGAAAGATCAATGTAAAAGAAAGAAAGAGAAGAATGAAAGTTCAATGTGAAAGGGAGAAAAAGAAAGAAAAAAGTGGAAGAATCTCGGAAAATAAAAGAAATATGAAGAAAAAAATAATTTGAAAAGAAAAAAGAAAAAGAGAAGAGAATGAATGTGTAAACAGAAGAAAATAGTGAAAGAAAAGAAAAACGAGATAACGTATTGAATTGAAGAAGTTTGTATATTGCTTGATAAATACAAGAAATGAATGTGAGGTAAAGAATGAAGAAAAATGGGACATTGAAAATTGGGGAAATATAAGTGAAAATGATAAAGAACAAATAGAATTATGAAAAATTGCAAGGGAAAGACAAAAAAAAGGGAAACAAATGAATAAGGGTTGATAATAAATGAAGGGTTGCATATTAGAATAAAACGGAAAAAGGAATTAATACATAAAAAAAATAATGTAAAATAGAGGAAAGAAAAAAAAAATAGGAGAAAGAAAGTAAATAAAAAACAAACAAATTTAATGAAAAAAAAAAAAATGAATGTTAAGAAATAAAAAGGAATGGAAATCAATTAGAAAGACTTGAAAACATCTCCACACTAGAAAGTCACTCAAATGGTTTGCTTTATTTTAACAGCATATCAACCCTGTGGGTTATTTAATGCCAAATCTTTGTTTGTACATATTATTTGTACAAGATTATATGATGATTTTTTGCTTGTAAATAATTTTTTGTTAAACTATTTTAGATAACTTTAAATACATATTAAAATAAAACTATATATACATAAATGATATCAGGCATGTATTTATTGAAACTTGTTTGAAAAAAAATGGACCATCAAAAGTTGCACACTAAATTTCTGAGTATATATAAACCAGTGTTTTCCTTTATTTTTATGTGGTACTGAGGTTGACTATGAATTAAATACTCATTGATAAACTCACTTAATTCCTGAAATTAATGTGACGTAAGCAGTGACATAGTTTCAGTTACAGACAGATAGATACAAAATCTCCATTATATATAGATAGATGGGAATAGTTCATAGGTAAATATTTTGTTTTTAAACAAATTGTTAGAGTGCAAGACAACAGTTTGTAATCAATTTTGTTTTACAAGTATATTTTTGTAGAACTTAACTTTTTGATCTATTTAACCCAAAGATGGGACCCTAACAGGTACTAACACTCCAGGTTAGGGTGGACCTTAGAGTAATGGCAATGAAGGGCTAGTCCATACTCTCCAGGGCTCCAGAATTAAAACTCCACCACTAGATGCAGTTTAACATCATACCCAGGACACTAAGATCCTCAGTCACCACCTTCTAGCACATATAGGATAAAAAGAGTTAGGGGTTTGCCATAAGGACAACTATATAAGAGCTAGGGGTTGACATGACCAGCTGATTGATCAGTGGGGGTCACTCCAAACGTTTGTCTAGCCTAAATAAGAGCCAAAGTGGAGTGTTGCATGTCATGTAGGGCTCAGCCACCAGGATTCTATCTTTAAGCATCATGGGTTGCCACCCACGGACAACAGGTAGCTCCATTGGAATAATTTTACTCCTCTGTAGAGGAGCAGCTGACCGGGTGGCCACTCAAATTAGAAAACCAGTTCACATACCTAGGTAACAATATCTCATATACAGATAGTGATGTCAATATATGCATAGGAAAGGCATGAACTGTCATAGACAGAATATCGGTTATAAATCTGATCTCTCTGATTAGATGAAGTGAAAATTCTTCCAATCTGAAGCCATGTCAGTACTATTGTATGGTTACACCACTTTGACTTTAACAAAACACCAAGAGAAAAAGCTAGATGGAAACTGTACAAGGTTGTTGCGTGTTGTCTTGAAAAAATCCTGGAAGCAGCACCTCACAAAAGAGCCACTGTATGGCCACTTACCTCCTATCAAACAAACCATCCAGATAAGATGAACAAGACATTGCTGGGGAAGTAAGGATGAACTCATAAGTGACATTCTCCTGTGGGCATCTACATATGGATAGACCAGTGTGGACTGGTCAGCAAAAACCTACTCTGATCAGTTCTGCATGGATACTGGATGCTATACAAAGGACCTTCCTGGAGTGATAGCAGATAGGGGCGGGTGGTGAGGAAGAGTCAGGGAGATCTGTGATGTTAGCATGATTTGATGATCATGAAGTAAAATAAAATACAGGAAAAATTAGAAGAAAGAAAAAGAGAAATATAGAATGAGAGAGGATGAAAAAAAACAAACATTGAAAATAACAATGTAAGAATAATAAGTAAAAATAATGTTGAAAATAAAAATTTGGTAAAATATGGACAAATTTAATATAATGATAATGTAGAAATAGAAAAAATGGAAAATGAAAAATATATGAACAGGAAAATATAAAATATAATAATTTACTTACATACAAAACACAATGTGACTTTTAAGTATATATTTATTTACTTACAACAGAATAAAGAAAAAATTCTCTTATGATTACACAAAGCATTAGACATTTTTATGTTGGTCTTTTCTAAACACCTGTACACACACACACACATACTAACACACACACACACACACACAAATGCACAGAGGCGTACATGAAGTTTTTTTTAAATGCATGAATTTAACCAACCCTTCTACTACAAGCAGGATGTGACACAAGCAGAGTACTGCTGGTTTTTCACAGTAAGATAAATAAGAATATGTAATATCAGCGGGAAATGAAGAATTTGAGAGAAGAAACACATGAGACAAGTGATGATTTGACTTTTGGACTAATACCCTTAGGAAAGATATGAACCACCCCATCCCCCCCACCCCAGCTATTGGTTAAATAGGACACTACTGTTTCTTTGGCATTAAATAACCCATGTAGGTTGATATGCCATTAAACAAATAAATCAAATCAAATAATTATCTCACTTAGATGATTTACAAGTCTGTTGGGGGGGGGGTATCATAAGGTGTCATATGATAGTCCAAGAAACCCATTCCCAACCTCTATTTGCCTCTCCTCTTTGAATATTGTTTATGGTCCTCTTTCTTTTTTTTTCTTTCTTAGAAAAACTGAAATCACAATAAAGCAATAGATAGGAAATAAGAGAGAAAGAAAAGAAAAAGAGAAAGAAAAGTAAAAGAGAAAGCCAAGGAAGGAAGGAAGAAAGAGAGAAGTAGAAAATGAAAATTGGAAAGAAAAAACTGAAAACAAAAATGACACAAAAATAGAGCTGAAAAAAAAAAATTAAGAGAAAATTATATTAAAAAGGAATCAATTCATTATTGGCAAAGAAATTAATTTTAGAAATGTGAAAGTTTTTTGATTTCAAATAATTTCTAATGCCTCATTAAAATATTGATCAGTCTGCCAAACTTGTTAAAGGTAATAGGATTTTTAGCAAAAAGTAATTTTGTATTTATTACTGTTAAAATAAGATGGTACTTAATTAGAAAATTAAGATTTTCTAAATAATTTCCACCCTAGAGTAATTGCTCTAATTTATTTTTCATTTAGTTATTGGAACGTTTGATTGTAGAGAAGATATTTATTCTAGTCTTCACTTCAAGGACCAATATTAGCATTACAAAAATCCATGATATACTAACACAAAAGACAAAATAAATGCATCTGTACATTAGGGTAGATCGATTTTGGAATTGTAACATATCCCATGTGGCAAAAGTTGCAAATTACCACACAAAATATTTTTTTTGATAACTTTGCCTTCGTTTGAGGAAATAGATTTCAATCTTTTAAAATGTTATCATTGTTACAGCTTAATAAGGTAAAAATGAGTATATCCGAGGTGTCGGTGGTGATGGGGGCATATTTTCAAGTTGAATTCTAGCTATAATATTTTATTTGTTTCGTTTAAAATGGCAATCTTTTCTATCTTAAATATTGAAATTGCTAAATTTTCTAATCAATTTCTAGGCTAAATGTTGTGAAAATGAGGATTTTTGGTACATATTAACAGACAATCGTTGGTGCTATTTCCGCAAATACAACAGATTTTTTTTGTATCAGTATTCAATATATCAACACACAATTTTTGCTGTTTGAGAGAATTTGATATTTTTTAAAAAGTGAAAAATCAACCTACCCAACTGTATATACCAGAACATTTAACCATTTATATCTCTACTAATAAATTCGAATGTCAGTGTGCCAGTGTTTCACATTTCTCAACTTTACTTCTAGAGGCCCTAGCCCAACATATCAAACTATTTTGGAATCAGGCCAACTCCACGAGTGAATTAAAAATATTCCAGGCCAATGAAATATTAAAAAATGATTTAATCCTTTGAAAAATATTGTTCAAGTTTAATATGTACTCAATTTCATTGTTGAGCTGAAGGTTCAATCAAGAACCCTCCGCTGATGCTAGCTTAGTTGATGTCTGGTAACACGGCTTTTAGGGTAGTACATAATATACATACCTGTGGAATTAAAATTGTGTCCCAAGAACTCTTGGTTGGATGATTTTATAGGTAAGAAACTAAGAAAAGAAAGAGGTTTTGATTTTTGTTTCATGGACTAAAACCTAAAATAAAAAATGATATTTTATAATGAGTGATGTAATACACACACACACACACACATACATATATATATTTATATACATGGAAAAATAGAAATGAATTTGACAGTATGTAAGTAGATAAAAAATGAAAAAAACAATGAGGTGTTCAGATGGATGATATTTTAATATAGGTGGTTGTACAGCCGCTTTTTTGGGTGGGGTAGGGTGGGTGGTGATGCTGCTTCCAGGATTTGCACAAGACAGCATGCAGTATCCTTGTGTAGTTTTCATCTAGCTCTTTCTTAAAGTATTTCATTAAAGTCGAGGTGGTGCAGCCATACAGCAATGTATTTCAGGTATTTCTTGTTGAACTCGGCAATCTTCTGTTTGAACTCTGGAACCTTTGTTTTGAAGTTCCATGAAGAATCATGATTACGACCTGAAGGCTGCCAAGTTCAACAAGAAACACCTGAAGAAGGCCAGAGGGCACATCAGCTGAAATGTTGTGTATATGATAATAAAGATGAGGACAACAGTCCAAAAATACAAATTAATAGTATCTGGATTGTATTATATTCCACAAGAAATAATAAAATAAAAGGATTATATAAAGTGACTGACTTGTCTTTTGCACTCCCCACATACATTTATGCACACACACACACACAACCTTTGACAGTTTTGGGACCCCAAAAGTTTTTTAAAAAATGCTATCAGACAGGATGTGACTGTTAAGTCATTTATTTAAAGTAGACATTGTAAAAAGAGGAATAAGTAGTTTAAAAAAAATCTATTATCCTTCAGACTATGTGGGGTGGGTGAGAAGAGAGAGAGAGAGAGAAAACGTTTTTCTCCTCAGCTATTGCTTGGTTTGTTATTTTGTTTAATGGTATATCAACTTTTGTGGTTTATTTAATGCCAAATCTATTTTTTTTTTAGACATGATTTGTAAGCGAATTGTTTGTTGGTAAATATTCTTGTTATTAAAGGAATTATTAGAGCACAAGATAATTTTTACTTCACAGATTTACACATATATATATATATAATATATATATATATTTGTTTTGTGAATTGGTGAGAAACAGTCAGTAACCAAGTGCTGTTGACTTCATGTCCATGCTACTTTAACTATATATATATATATATATATATATAATATATATATATATATATATATATATAAATAAATAAATATATATATATATATTATATATATATATACATGAAACTAAACATTTATTAGGATCATTCCTTGTGGAATAAACAGCCTCCACTGAATCTATGATACCCCTCACTCCAATCTATAATATGACGGCCCCCCACTCTTCTACATGTCAATTTTCATAAAGTAGTTTTACTTGACAAAAAGAAAAGAACATATTAACTAGTATACTTTGCTATTCTTGCAGATTGCAGAGTAAAAGTAAAGGAAAGATAAATACATGGACCTTGCTAGAGAGCTGAAAAAAATTTAATGAAAAATGAAGGTGAAAAAAGTACCAATCATAGAGCCCTTGGAACAATCCTGAAAAATGGTTTATTTTCAGCCAACTCCTTTGACAATACTTTTGATACTGTTGTAGTAGAACAATAAATAATTGTATCCCTTGAATTTGGTGGTCATTTAGATTGTACATGTGACAATTCCATAATACACATCAACCTCTTTTGTCTCCCATTCTTTGAATGGTAAAGACATGTTTTTTCTTGTCTCAGTTCTTTAAACTTTCAAGACATGCCTTTCATCTCTGTTCCTGTAACAGATGTTGTCTTGCCTCAGCATTAAAACTTAAGGCCCACTTGGTTTTTTCCTTCAAAGATAAGACTTTTTACCATTTTTGTACCCCTTTCATATACAGCTTGTTCATATAACAAAACCTGCACATTGTATCTGTTAGGAGATATTTGGGTAATAATTGTAATACTTCTTGTATATTTATTATGTATATATATCAAATGTTCCTATATGTATAAATGAACTTGTCTTTTCCTCCGTTTATTCAGTGTTAGTGTATCAGTGGATATATTAATGCTAATATTTGACCTCATCATCATGAGGTTGTGCTGATAACACAAATTCCCATGACTCTGTCTTGCCAACCAAACCTTCACTTAATTAAATTTGGCCCTCTTTGCAAAAAGTTTGAACACCTCTGTCTATTACTTGGATGGTTTATGTGATGAGAGTTAATTGGCTGTACAGCTGATTTTCGTGGGGGTACTGCTTCCAGGATTTGTTCAGGACAGCATGCAGCATCAAAAAAAAAAAAAAAAAAATAAAAAAAAAATAACAATCAAGTATTCCTCTAAAGAAGATGATTTTATTACAAACAGTTACTTTCATTGTTACTTAACTAAAATGTGCAAAAATTCCCATTTTCTCTACAAATTTCAAAAAAAGGAAAAATACATTGACAATTACTTACCTGTTGGTTGGCACCTTTCCATCCATTAAGGATGATGACATAGTGTTCAAAAGAAGAAAAAAATTATCTGCATCTGCGCAAGTGGCTGAGCAGGCCAATCCCTGAGTAACAGTCTTTGGTGAACTGACTGCACACAAACTGATGCTTGCTGGGGGCAGCTGTTTTCTCTCCTTTTTTTCTGGTTCTCTTTGCTGTAGAGACTACTCTCCTGTCCACTTCACTCCTCTTCGTGCTTTGTTTGACATTAAGATGCCAGGTCACTCGATTTTTTTACATCTACCTCCCACGTATTTGTGTCAATGGGGCATAGATACTGACCTGTTAATAGCATTAATAACAGATGAAAACTATGGAACTCAATACATGCAACAATCTACAGGTAAATTATCAGCCATTATGTTGATTTTCCAAATTCTTTCATTGCCTGCATTTTACCCAGATTTGCTTATTATAGACCATAATTATTTGTGTATAAGACGCACTATTTTTTCAGCCAAAAAGTTATGGCTGTGTATTATACACAAGAACTCTGAGGAAAGAAAAGAAACATTTTTTTAATAATAATACATTTTTAAATCTAAATATTAAATAAATAATAATTTTTTAATAATAATAAACATTTTTTTAAATCTAAATATTAAATAAATAATAATTTAAAAAAAATAATAAACAATTTTTTCAAATCTAAATATTAAATAAATAATGATTTAAAAAAAATAATAAACAATTTTTTCAAATAGGTATTTTTTCCATTAATTGAAATTAAAAAAAAAAAAAAGAAAAAAAAAACAAACCCACATACACATACACATCTAGTATAAATGGGGATGCCGATGTAAAGTAAAATAAATTTTCCATTCATTAATATTAGTTTCCAAGAATTTTGGGGAAAAATTACGTCACAAGAATTAAATAATAAAACTTGTTTCTGTCTAAATGTCTCATCATATTTGGTTGGTTGGTTGGATTTTACGCCTTGTCAACCTTTTGGTTATTCTATGCTGAAGACATTTTGTTTTATTCATTCTAGTTGGGTATTCCATTTTTTTTCAAACTCAATTTAAAAAAAACCTCATTTATCAATCTATTTAACTTATAGATGGGGCCATAACAGGTAACTCCAGGTCAGGGTGGACCTGGGAGTAATGGTGAAGAAGTGGTAGTCCACACTCCCCAGGACTTCACAGTTAGAACCTCACCACGAGATGCAGTTTAATGTCATACCCAAAACACTAAGACCCTCAGCCATTACCTTAGCATATATATGATAAAAAGTATTGGGGTTTTGCCATAAAGATAATAGGGTTGGGACACTCATATAGGTGCTAAGGCTTGATGTTACAAGCCAATTGATCAGTGGGGGCCTTTCCGACCACCCAACCAGCCTAGGTAAGGACAAAAGTGGAGTGTTGCATCTCATGTACTGCTCAGCTACCAGGATTCTCTCCTTAAGCATCACTGCTTGCCACCCACAGCCAACAGGTGGCCACATTAGGGGATTTTACCCCTCTGTAGTGATGCAGTTAGTGTATTCTTCTGCCCCAGCCGACAGAGTGGCATCATATTTTGAATAAGATGACTGAAAGTAAGTCATTTCTATACTAATGTGTTTTATGTTGTTACAGAGAAATATCCACTGAAATGTGTTTTGTTTCTCCTAATGTCAGCTTATTTTTGCTAAAAATTTGTTGCATGTTTGTGTAAACATGTCCATATATTTGCTTTGAATACCATGTAAATTTTATGTTTTAAGACATAATTTAAACAATTTGAATTCTTATTTTTAGTCAGTACAAACTGATAAAAAGTTGAAGAAATCCTAAACTCAGGTTCAATTTAGCTGCTACAATTTCTAAAAAGTCAGTGCATATTATACACAAACATTTTTCCAGAATTTTGTAGTCCAAAATTGAGTACATGGTATACAACACAAATAATATGGTACATAATATAAAATAATACAGTAAAAATGCTGCAGAATTTTGTCTGAGATGATAGTCAATATTTTGGTGTGTAATGTTCCACTAGAAATTATAAAATTCTGTTATGTTTAGTTTAGAGAAAAAAAACTTTCTATAAAAAAAAAATGACAAGGGTGTATTAATTTATGGTGCGGGGGGGGCGGGGGTTGATTGTTTGGTTTAATGATTTGTAGAAAAGTCATTGGGGTGGCCTAAAGTCGGTATCAGCCAGACTGCGAGGGAGTCTATCCCCTTTTCACTAGTGCTAGAACAAGGAGATTGTTTTGGCATATTGAATCCGTAGGTACCACCAAACCCTTTAGGCCATCTTGAATAAAACGGAAATAGATATTTCCGAACTTTGTTTATCAAAAATCTCGTAAAAAAAAAAAAAGATCGTACAGGGTTGTTACAAAGAAAAATAGTTAATTCAAAGATCAAATTATCCGATTGGGAAAAATTACATCGTTATCTTAAAAAATAAACAAACCTGCCCGTATTACATGCGAAAGGGTAATTTTCAGACCGTAATATAGACAGAAAAGTTACTAATTATTTCCCTTTTACGATTAACCAGTAAAAGTATGGAATGAAAATTTGAATATTTTTTCTAAGAGAAAAAATGATAAAATAATCTATTATACTTATTTTTTATTTTAATTATTGAAAAAAGTTATATAAAATAATTTTATACACGCTAACACTGTCAGCCTAACAGGAACAAACTTTGGTTACTTAGAAGCGTCTCGTCTCTTTGTAAAACAAATATGTCAGCTATGCTCTTCCATATATTCTAAGGATCATACATTACTATTCAACATTAAAAATTACAAATTCTTTTAAAAATATTAATCGAGCTCGTATCGGACCAATGTTTAGTTCACCTGAATTATAAAATTCATATTTTTAAATATCCGTGAAAAATTCGATTTTTTGACGCAGGAAAAAAAAAAAAATTAATTTATTTCACGCAGAAAATAAAAATATTTAATCACACAAAAAGATTGAAAATCTCTTAAAAATTAATTTCTTAAAAAAAAATTTTTTTTTTTTTGACAATTTAATAGAAATATAGTACATACCAATTATAAAAGCAAAAAAAGTTTTCAAATATTAATATTATGACATTTTTTTGCACTTTTTATTTCCGATTTCAATTTTTCCTCAAAAAACTACACCTCGTACATTCATACAATTTCATTGATATAGTTATTCAGACTCTTATCTTTATAGAAACATTTTTTCTGACGCGTCATTTTTTTTTTTATCTCATAAAATAAAATAGGGGGGGGGGGGGGAATAGACCTCGTAAAAAATATTTCCCCTAATATATTTTAGAAAAAAATATTTCAGATGTTATTTACATCCAATGGTAACATTTATGAAAATTTTCGTGAAAATCAGATTATTATTGATTTTTCATAGAATTTTTTAAAAAATCCTCTTATCGTAACTTGTTTTTAGCTACGTTAAATTTCAGTTAATTTAACAGTGCAAAAATGGAAAACATTGTTTTTCAATGATAATTTTCATTATTTCCGTATGCTGAAAAATATTTTTTTTTAAATCATCAGGAGTTTATTTTATGTTTTTTCTTTAAGAATGGAAAAAAAATTTTCAAGGAAAATATTAAATTTTCTGTAAGTTTCATTTTATTAAATATAGGGGGGGGGGTAAATTTCACAGGGTCAAATTGGTGGTACCGATGAATCCAGAACCTTGTGGTTCCTAGTCAGCTGCGCTACCGACTGAGCTAATCTAGCATTTTTATAAACTGGTAGAAATAATTTTCATTAACTTCGTGTGTATTAATAAACAATCTTGTTTGACCCTCATTCACCGCCTTCTAGCACTTATATAATAGGAGCAGTTTGAAAAATATAGTCAGGACAATCATACAGTTTCTAGGGCTTGATATAATCAGGTGATTATTTTGGATGGGGCTAAAGTGCTGCATATCATGGGACTATTTTGTACTTGGGTCATAGTCCACTTAGCAACCCCAATTCTATCCTTAAAGCGGCCCCATTGAGAGGTTTTGTCACATTTATTACCCAGATGAAAGCAAGATTTGTTTCTTGCTACCACGAGGCATTGAATTCATTATGAATTCATTTTTACACACATGGTCATCAAGAGTCCAAAAATGTGAGAAACAGTTTTCACAAAGTGTTATCAATTTAAAAAAAAAATCAAACCTTTTTTCATACCATTGTCATAGCAAAAGTGGTTTAGAAAAAGGTAGCAGATCGATCGTATTTTTAAGAGAAAAAAAAAAATCTAAGAAAAACAATAAATAAACATTGGAAGATGAAAAAAAAAAGAAAATGAAATAAAAGACTTTTTGTATAAAGGAAGATTGACTTAGCAAGTTTGACTTATCGACGAACCAGAGGAGATATGATTGAAGTCTATAAATATACTCATAGATTTTAATTTATTCAATAAATTTTAATCTATTGAACATTGCTAAAAAATCAATACCAGCGGTCATAAATTAAAACTTTTAAAAAATTTCTTAGACAAAATTATTTTAGTAACAGGTAATTCATGGAATAAACTACCATCATTAGTAGTGAATGCCTCATCTATGAACTAAGGCAAGGTTGGATGAATTGTGGAAAAAATATAAATATTCAGTGGAAATAAGATAAATGTTTTAAATATAAAGAACAGCTGACAGGTCTCAGACCGAATATACTAGCTGAAAGATATGAAGTTAAAAATTGTTCAATTTCTGGAATATCAATATACTAACCCAAGAAAATTAAAATAAGTTGAAATAATATTTTTTAAAAATTAAAATAATCATTTTCTCCACACATTTAACGTAAAATAGCAATAAATAAGTTCGAAAGTTTTTGTTTTTAAAGTACTTCTTTTTTTTTTTTTTTTTTGTAAACGAAGATGTGTCCTCCATTTTCCAACAGACGACTCTTGTTTTTTAAACACAGATATTTTGGTATCTGTGTTTTAAAAAACAACAAGAGTCGTCTGTTGGAAAATGGAGGACACATCTTCGTTTACAAAAAAAAAAAAAAAAAAAGAAGTACTTTAAAAAAACAAAACTTTCGAACTTATTTGTTGCTATTTTACGTTTAAATGTGTGGAGAAAATGATTATTTTAATTTTTAAAAATAATTAACAAAAAAAATGAAACCGCCGAGAAATTTCTTTTTTTTTTTTTTTTAAATTTCCGGAGATAAAACTTACCTTATCATTTCAAATTCATCAATTCTTTTTACAATCTTTCTTTGACCCCCCACCCACCCCCAAAAAATTAAACAAACAAAAACTCCCTTTTCAAAATATCTTAATTCTCAGCATTTTCACAATTCAACATCAATTGTTCATTTTCACACTCTCTGTCTTTGTCGTCTACATTCACCTCTTTACGCTTAACCTCCGAAAAATTGTCGTCTTTCTCACTCTCTATTTCGTCTCCGTTTATCCTCGAAAGTGGTCGTCTGTTTTTCTTCAAATTTTACCGCTAGTTTTGTTTATTGGTTTACAGTTCAAGGGAGGCAACTCTTCTTATTTTAAACTTTTTTAAAAATTAAATTAAAATAAACTAACTCGTAAATTACTTTTTTTTCCTTTCTTCCCTTATTTTTTTTTCCAAACTATTCTTAACTTGTTGATTCATTTTTTTATTGTGATTCCGTATCTCATCAAAAACTGTTGAAAAACATGTCTTAGTGCTTACCATAATTTAATTAGACACAATGGGCCTAAAATGCGTTTTTGACAAAATGACTTTAGTCCCCCTACAGAAAATAATCTACCAAAAATCAGGGAATTATCGGATTTTAATAACATTTTCAGTGTTTATTTATCAATGAATGATCTTTATAATGCATTACTTATTTTATATCAAAACTTTCTCATTTTTTTCAGGTCACTTAATTTTGACCCCCCCCCTTATGTTGGGGGCGTAACATTTTTTCGAGTTGGTCTTATAGTTTTCTAATTACAGTATAAATAAAGAGATAAAAGACCGAAGTTATGAATAGAAACAAACAAAAAAAAATTACGGTGGCTTTTCTATGAGAAAATAAGTACAGAAAATCGAAAAATAAAATGTAAAAAAATAATAAATAATTAATTTTTTTGAGATTTCTTTTTTACTCATTTCGATAATTAGTTAATTGGCTATTATCTTATAAAAGAAAAAATTATACATCGATATTTTTCTGCTTAAAAAGGGTGGGGGTACATTTTCAATGGAGTTTTTCTTCAAAAAGTATACTTTGATATGTCTAAATTGAATCAGCAAATCAAGTTCAAATCCTGGATGAGGCTGTTTGTGTTCCACTTTATGCTAATGTCCTTGGGAAAGTCATGAATCCATCTGTTTTTCCTCCAACTTTGGGTAAATATTAGGGCAGACTGGGTTCTTTAGCTTTGCTAGGCAACCAGTCTAAGTAAATGACAGTTCTGAATTTAAACCAACAGTACTCTGCTTAAAAAGTGACCTAGTGTCACATCCTGTCTGTGGTGGAAGGATTGGGTAGATGAATACTTTGGTTTTATTTCTTAATTTAAGAAAAAAAATTGCTTTAATGTTTTTGTGTTTATAGTATTTGATATTCTGACCCCCCCAGTACCCCATCCCCATAAAACATAACATGATTCAATTGACTCAAGACTTTTTTAATTGATAACTCCTTGGTATCTTTTTATCAAATTAAATATTTTCCTTTTCTTTTTATCTTGAAGTTTATTATAATTACATAAGAACTATGAATTTTATAGTTTAAGTTGAGAAAATATTTAGTTTTTATTTTGACTTGACAAGTGACATAGTTGGTCTTTCTTATTTCTTTCCTGCACTATTTTAGTTAAAAAAAAAATATTGACAATGTAGATATATGACAATAAACTAAATAAATTAAATAACTATTGATAAAAATTTTTCACCTTTTCAAAAAAAAAAAAAAAATTTTGTGCAAGTTGATATCTTTTCACAAAGCATACATCTAAAATGAGTTCTGAATACATCATTTTTTTAATTAGATTGTATATCTTTATTATTAAAATGGTCAAGGTGTAATATATTGCCTTGACTGGCAGTGAACTCAGCAGATGAAGTTGACAGATACATTTGGTCATAGATAAAATCAACAAAGTGGCTACTGTATAATGGTGGGTGTGATACTCGAGGAATAAAAACAGGAAATGCATGGGTGTGATACCTGAGGTATAAGAAAATGCGTGGGTGTAAACTATGGCCAATGCAAAAATAGAATGTGGGCAAAGAGGTGTAATTTGTTGCAAATTATTTTTGTATATATATATATGTAATGATAAGGAGGAGATCCAGGAATGAAATCTGATATGTAAATTAGGACAGAAAAGTTTTTAGAAGGAAAATAAGAATTACATGTTAGATGAGAATGGAAAAGTTTAAGGATGAATCATCATAAGGCCACATGGCATTTTTTCTATTGGATGAGACGTGAGACATGGTGAATACAAACCAGAAGTCTATAGAAATATCTTAAACTGCATCTGTGATGAATTTCCAATCATGGAGCTCTGGGGAATGTGGAGTACCTTTTTGTCACCCTTACTCCAAGGTCCACTCTGATCCAGAGTGGTAGCACCTGTTATCTAAATAAATAGATTAAAAATGAGTTTTAAAAACTGAATTTGAAAAAATGGAGTTTGAAAATTTAAAAAAAATACCCAACAAGAATCAATAAAACAAAACGTCTTAAGCATAAAATAACCTAACAAGGGTTGACATGCTGTAAATCCATCCATCAATCCATCCATCCCATAGAGTTACTTTTTCTTGAAATAGCTTTTTTGGAATAATCTATTATAGAATAATTCTAAATATGAAATAACGTTAAAATAAAATGATTTTAAATAAGATATTTTGATAAAAAATAGAAATAGTTCTCCTTTTTAAAATCAAAGTTTTAAAGGAAAATTAATTCCCATTCTTTGTCTCTATTTATCTAGAAATACATCTGGAAATACATCTAGAAATACATCTGGAAGATGCACATAACCATATCGTTAGAGATGTGATCCAAGCATCATTTAATGTTTCAGGTCTTTTAACATGATACAACTTCATCTTGGTGACCAAGATGGTGCTGGTGTTGATCAAGCCCGAACTTGTTTGGTAACAAAATCTAAAACAGCAAGATTATTATATATTAAAGTTATTCAATAAAAAATTGTTTTTATAAAATTCCCTTTTCAATAGAAGTTCATTAATAAGAAAAGTAATTTGATAGAAAGTTATTTGATGAAAATTTGTGATAACTTTGGTTTAGTTTATTATTTAATATCAAAGCCATCCTTTTAGAATTGGTACTATTTACCCAATATGTATAAAGGTTTTCAAGGATATTAGACCAAAAGTAAATGTAATAGTGTATCTGAGGTTCGAACTTGTTGTTATGGTTGTTGTTATTTTTTTTCATAAGATACTTCATATTTGTGACCTTGTGCCACGTCCCATCCATGGCGAACAGGTTGGGTAAATACTTACAGGTACAACACAATGTCATTTTGTTGTTTTTCAAAATCAAATTGAATATACAGGTGCCACCAAATAAGCTAATATTTAAATGTTTACTTTTAACTTTTTGCCTACTTTAAACCGCTCACACCAGCTCTCTCACCACTGCGATCCTATTGTAAACCATTGGTAACTGCTCTTGCACATGTCACTTGATTACATTGATAAATCAATATGAGAACACCCCTGCCATTTTTTGTTTTGTCTGAGACTGATACTTGATCATTTTAGAATAAGGAACCATAGCTGGAATAATGGAATAATGGGGAAATTTGCTTATAAAAGAGTTAAACATAAAATATTTAATACTTTTATATATAATCTTTATTAAAATATTTCTTTCAAGGATTTTTTCCTTAATAATCTAGTCTCACAAATCATAAACTACTTAATTTAAAAAAAAGAAAAACCTTTTTATAAAATAGCATTACATATTTAACCATAATCTTTATCAGCAAAATTTACTGAATCTAGCTTCCTTAGCATCGTTCTATTAATGACATCTGTATTTGAAGAATTATAATTATCATTAAAAGTAATAGGAGTAATAAAAAAGAGACGCATTTAATTATTTTACTAACAATTTGATTGTAATATTTTATCTATATATTCCATTAAAACAGATATTTTAAATCATAGCACAAGGGAGGCAACTCTTGGGATTATCTCCCTTCTAACAGTAGGTCATTTGTTAAATAATTGTCATTCAAAATAAAACAATAACATTCAAATGTAATCGCTAATTAAAAACTATATAATTTATTCAAATTTGAGAATTAAAAATTATTCAGGCTTTTAAAACAATTTATAGAATTGCTGAAATGAATAAAGGTCAAATCTTTTCAAATTAGTTTCAAAATTTCAAGGGACGTAACTAATAAGATTAAAATGAAAATCGTAAATTAAATTCATTTTTTTTTCTTTCCTTTGCTTATATCGATTTTTATCTTGTTTCTTATGTCCTAATTTTTAAAAAATCTCTCCAAAGCAGCAGCAGCAGCGTTCAGTGAATTTTTGATGAATAGAATTTGTGATCTTGTACAGCTTTTAATTAAGAAATTGCTTAAAAGCGAAGCTGTACCCAATTATTACAATAAAAAATGTGTATTTATTCATGCATTCGAAGAACGCCCGCGAAATTTATCGCCTTGCAAATATTTACATAAGATCGGCCCGTTTTCACTCTCACCATAAACTTAATATAAATAAATCTGTGTGTCATAATCTCCTTCTGGTGGTGCAGTGCCGTTTCTGTATTAGTGGTGATATCCGTTAACCTCAGTCACCGCCTTCTAGCACATATATGATAAAAAGGGTTGGAGGTTTGCCATAAGGACAATGGGGTCGGGAAAATTATATAGGTGCTTGGGCTTGACGTGATCAGCTGATTGATCGGAGGGGGTCGCCGCCCGAACCCCATCTAGCCTAAGTAATTTCGCTCCTTATCAATGAAATCAATTGATTTCCTACACGAATTTGAAACGCGGTTGTAACATCTACCATATTTTCTTTGCACTAAGTTTTGGCCTTAATTGTGTCTAGTTGCACGAGAGATATTCCCTTGCCATAGGCGACTATGACCGGTCAATAAAGCCCAAGTCATAAAACCACCTTCTGCCTTTGTCTCTTTCTTTTCGTTCCTTGAATTTCTTCCTATTCAACCAAATGAGATGGGGTTAAGAAGAAAACACCAAGAACACGCACCAAGAATATCCAGCTACCTTTAAACCTTAAAACACCAAAATCTCTTGTAACCCCAGAGTCCTTCCTTCTTCTTGATCGTCGGGCTGAAAAGGAATGGAGGAACAAAAGACACGGGATTCTTTCAAGGTTCAACTTTTATTTCCAGGTCTACAACTATTTTTTGGAGAGGAATTTTCTTCGCGAGTTGGTAATACTGTGTCCCCCCGGTAACAGTCTTCATCGGTTTCTTTTTGGTGCCAGGAAGCTACAGGATCAGGGTTGCTAACCCTAACCCTAATCCAAAAATAGACACTAACCCTAACCCTTAACCCTGCCGCTAACCCTAATCCTAACCTTAACACAAACACTAACACTTGCACAAGTTTAACTTCATTTATGTTTTCTCATTTCTTATTTGTATTTTATCCGGGTGGGGGTCATTGTAAATAATAATTTAAAAAAAACTATCGAAATTAATTTGTCAATAAGCAGCGTGAAAGAGCGCACGAAAAATATCTAAGGAGGTGCATTTTTCGCCGGTAAACCGGTAAAGAAAAACAAGGAAGTTTCATAGCGTAAATAAGGGCAGTGATACGGGACGATCTATTCTAATAGCCTCTATACTATTAGTTAAAGAGGAAAAGTTTTTTTTATTATGTGAATAATAAGATTTTAAAACAAAACACACACACACACACGGTAAATAGAAGAGACACGAAGTATATATATATCAACAAATAAAATAATTTTACGTCAGAAATACAATGAGAAAATAAAGTCTTTTTACGAATGAATAGTAAAGTTCTAAGCGTGTGCATCGTGTATGAGCAAATCCTGGTGTGGATTAAAATGTCCTTGTATTGTTTATTTAATTAGTAATAATTTTATATGGGAGAGAAGATCAGTTGAAAGTTGTCTCCAAGTTGTATGCGTACAAAGTGAGTTTGGTCAGTGCAGAAAAGAAGGCTTGGTACGTGGGTAAGCTTTGAATGCCCTGAACCCTTGCCCGGTGGTGAAGTGAAAGCCAAGAATATTTTTATAAACATATTTTGGCTTTATTTATACTGCGACGTGGGCAAAAGTGGATCAGAATTGAAGTCTTTTGATTGTAGCGGGAAATATTCTGGTTGGTTAGATAATAATTAATTTAAGAAGTTCAACCGAAAACGGTATGTTGATCTCTTGCGCACAAATGAACTTTCGTCACATAGCGTTTCGCATTGAAGCGTTAACTTCCCGTAGACTCATATACAATAAATGATTTCCTCTTAGAAAATTGGCATCTCCATTAGGTGTCTGTAAATGTACATGAAGTGAGAAACCCTTTCGACTTCTTTTTGACTGTGGTCTTTGATCTGTAGGGGCATTGTTTTTGACATCTGACAGGAACGGTAAAGCAATGGTTATATTTTCACCACTTGTCAAGTAAGTCTCTTTTTTTCACTTGTGTACCTCTTCACATACTGCTTGTTCAGGAAATATTATATATATATATATATATATATTATATATATATATAGTTTTGCTGTTGGAATACGTTTTTGTATTCTTTCTGTTAATGTTATTGGTATGTAATTTTACGCATTAAATGTTAAATGTTTTTGTAAGTATATTCAGATGATTATATTTCCTTCGTTGTGTTTGTGTTAGTATTCACGGATCAATGCTAATGTTGGTCTCTAGACGACATGTGAACACTAAAAATTTTCTCAACCTCGAAGTACAACAATACATTAAATATATTCCTACTAATTCTTTTAAAAGAAAATCAATCAATTATATTGGTTGTATGTGTCATAATTGAAAAAGAAATGTTGTTATCTTTCTTTCTTTCTTTTGTTTTGTTTTATGGCATATCAACTCAGTGGGTCATTTAATGCCGATAAAGTTTTGAAATAAATAATTCTTAATGGATAATACAATTTTTTATATAAATACATTTTTCTATTTAACCCATAGATGGGACCCTAACGGTACTACCACTCGGGTCAGAGTGGACCAGGGAGCAATGGTGATGAAGGGGTGCTACACTTTCCCAACTCCAAACTGGACCTCACCATCAGATAGAGTTTAACGTCATTCCCAGGACATGTGAGCCTCAGTTACGCTTTTAGCACAATATATAAAAAGGGTTGGAGCTTGCATAAAGGGATAGGGTTGGGAAATCATATAGGTGCTAGGGCTTGACGTCCAGCCACGATTGATAGAGGGGGCTCTCCGAACGCCCGTCTAGCCAAGATAGGGAAAGTGGAGTATTGCATGTAGACTGCTCATCTACTGGGCTCTATCCTGAAGCATCAGGGTCCGCCACCAAGCAAAGGTGGCCCATTGGGGAGTCTTACCCTCTGCGAGGTGCAGTCGGTGCATTCTAAGCGCCAGCCGAAGGGCAGATGTTGTTTATCTATCGTTTTCAGAATTCAGTAGATTTTTAAATAAGGGTGTAGCGTTAGTTTCGTATTATTGCCTGGGAGAGTTGTCTGCCGGTTTGTTTGCTGGTGCCGTAGGGAGATAGTATTTTAAGTGGCTGGTTCAAACGCTTCTGCCTCTTTTCTGTTATACGAGACACATGGGTTAGTTAAGGTCTACCCCTCTTCGTTGGGGGTCCCCCTTACATTACTGTAGTCATTCCAGCATGGATATCCTAGTCTATGTCTGTGGTTTTATTGTTTATCTTTTACTATGTAATGTGTGTTTATCTTTTTTACTTATGTACTTTGTATCTCGATATATCCATGTGCTGTACTTATTAAATGTTTTGTCTGTTAACCTTCGTCGGAGTCATGTATCAATATGTATACTTTGAACTTTCTTTACAAGGGTTTATCATGCGATCAGATTCTATTTTTTTTTATCGGTGTTTTCATGTTTTATTTTTTGACTCATAATGTAGAATTTAGAATATTTTTTAACATTTTAAACTGATTTTACTCTGTGGACTTTTTATTTTGAACTAATCCAATGCATATAAGAGTGATTTACGCATGGGATGTTATCTTTTTTTTTTTAACCCTCTTATATATACTATATAGCCGGTATAATAGCTATATACTATAGGCCGGTTTAGCTCAGTCGGTAGAAGCGTTTGGCTAGAAAACACAGGTTCCTAGTTAATACTGGACTCGCCAACTCAGCGTATGCAGTGAACGGGGATATGTGCGTAAAAGTAGAGAGTTTGAATGGTAGGTGTGGTGGAGCACCGAGAGCAAAAAACAATCTCTTGGTCTAACGCTAGTGAAAAAGGGTTAGACTCCCTCGCTGCATGGCTTCATACCGATATTAGACGTCGACGACTATATTATCAACTTGTGTATATTATATAATAAATCTATCTCTGAATGAATTGTGTTTTCTTCTTCTGTGACGATACGAAATTCTACTTTTACAAAAATTAATAATAACTTTGAATAATATGATATTTCGGGACTGATTAATATTATTTGGATTATTCGGACTATTGTCCTCATCTTCATTGTTATCTGTACAACGTTTCGGCCGATATGCCTCTGGCTTCTTCAGAGTATTTCTTGTCGGACTGGGAATCTTCTTTTGGACTCAGGACTTCTATTCGAACTCGGGAGCCATCAGGAACTCTGAAATAACCTTTAATTCCAGTCTACGTGGGTTATCCTGTTCTCATTCAACTCCATAGCTGGGGTACAGGTGTTAGCGTGTTTTATTATTCTTGTTATGTTGCCCTGACCAGGATTGGAACATAGCGTCTGAGAAATTGTAATTAGATTGTCTTAACTAACTCTTTATCACAAGGCGATGGTGTTAAATTGTCTCATCTGAACAACAGTTCATGCACTGTAATCGGGCTCTGTTTTGGTGTTTTTAAATTTATTATTTTAATTACTTAAAATAAATATCTTCGAGATACCATGAAACGTCCGAAATATCATAAATTTATTCATATTAAGCTCATCTCATAAATACGCATAAAATAATATATACTTTAACAGAAAACAAACCAAAACAAATGTTTAATAATAAAAAGGATAAGAATTTAGTTAAATTTGGTAAGTATGAGAGCAATCCTCCCAATAATTCCATCTAAGATTTAATCAAATTAAGATAGAAAATAACCCAGTGAGTTATAATTTACCCAAATAATTTTTCTATTTTGCATCAAAACCTAAGTAGGTCTGAATATACAATCCTTTACTAAGGAGTAGCAGTCAAGTAGTCAAAGAAAAATGACCTTAGATTGCTCGCGTTGATCAAAATCCAGTCCGAACTTCACGACGATAACCAAAAGTTTTATCCTCAAGGAATTCAGGACTGACACGTCAGTAAGCAATTAAAAAGGATATTAAAGAATTATGTACATGCACACGTACGACAATCATACTCACACAAAAGCATATTTATTTTTGGCGGTCTGACATCTTGTGGGCGTATTTCTCGACCGAACAGGGCAATCCCGTGGAGAGTTCCTATATTATTTTTGTATATGTGCAACGCACGCATTTCCTCAGTTCTATTCTTTTTTACCCCCCCCCCCAAAAAAAAAAGGCAAAGAGGTAAAAAAAGACATGTATAAGTTTTCTGAACAGTAAAATGTTAGTAATCACTAACACACCTAAAATAGGATAATAAAAAAAAACAACATAATAAAACAATAAAAAGAACATAAAAACAAATAACAATCCGTAAATATTGGGGAAAAAATCGGTATCATCTACAGCGTTTTCTTTGTTAGTAAAAATCTTCGTTTCAAATTCTATCTCAGGGAAATAATGTTAAGAGGTGACAGGGAAATGTTAGAAGATTTTTTTCATTTTTAATTTCATGAGAGGAATTGATACTTAATCAACAAATGCTTTTTCTTCAGAAAATCTCCTTTTGCAAACTTTGATACATTATATCATAATCGAAAATTTCTTTAATGTATATGTTAATTAGATGGCATTAGGTGAGTTTAGTTTTTTACTAAATCACTTAGAACGATCGCTGTTGATTGTAATTATGCAGTATACATTAAATGTCAAATTGGTGCATTTTTGTTTTAGTGATAGTGTTATCTTCTGTTCGTCTTAAGGATGGTTACAGATTAACTCTTAAGGCTCACCAATAATCGGTGCAAGATGGCTGATTTAGTATTAGTATTTGTTTGACAATCATACAATAGGTGGTGTTTCCTTCGGCCATTGAATTTTGGGTAAATGTCTGTCCGGAATATAATTCCCGATACTACAGATGGCAACTTTGAATATAAACGAAATAAGCATCATTTTTTTATTTTTATTTTATTATATATATATATATATATATAATATATATAATATATATATTGTGTTTGTGGGTTGTGTGTGTGTATGTGTGTGTGTGTGTGTATGTATATGTGTGTGTGTGTGTATGTGATGTGTATATGTGTGTGATGTGTATTGTGTGTGGTTGTGTATGTGTGTGTGTGTGTTGTATATCTGTGTGTGTGTGTATGTTGTTGTGTGTGTGTGTGTGTGTATAAAAGATTGAGCGTGTCGAAATTTTGTTTTAAAATTTCATGTTGGGAATTTCTGTAAAACGATGCTACCACGGTTGGGTATCAGTTGAGGTTAATTGCAATCAAATCAGATAAATGCCTGGAAATTATACGTTATACGACGCGCGGTAATGGACTTCTATTGATAAATATCGACATATGGACATGCTAATCCTTTGATGAAATAAAACGGAATTCTTCCTAAGCGTAGCCGGGTTAGCATACTGTATAGCTGCAATACTTGACTTCTAAGGAAACGTTTGCAGACAGGACTACTTGAAACTACATAAGGATGCTGCGTTCTTTTTTGAACAAATCCTAGAAACAAACATCCTACATCAGCTGTATTGTCATTTTTAATCAAATAAGACGAACAAGAAATGCTGGGCATGCTGCGAAGTAAGGGAACTCATAAGCGACATTTTCATGGGTCCCACATTGACCACCAAATGTGGGCTGACCAGCAAAAATTACATTAAACAGCTATGTATGAGCACTGGATGCATTTAGAGGACCTAGAAGAGCGATGGTCGATAGAGACGGAAGACGATAGGGACGGATTGCGAGAGAATCAAATGAAATCCGTGCTATCAGATTGATAGATGGATGATGAATGAATGATGATGCAGAAGGTGCCATGGGATTGTCGAACGTGCCAAAAGCGGTTTGCAAATTTTTATGCTGTAAAAATCTTGTTGAACGATGATTACGGTCGGTTCACAGTTGAGGTAATACAGCGATCAAATCAAAATATTGCTTGGGAATAAGCAACGTTATACAACACAGGAGATAACAAAGTTGGTAGTTAATATATTTAATGTTTGGCTTCCATGTAAGTTTAGCAAAGAAAGAAATACTGGATTATTTCCATGGTCATTCATTCTTAAACGTAACGAAAAGTTATGTTCTTTTTTTAAAAGAAAGGTACAGGAGATGGAAAATGGATACATTACAATAACGTGAACTTCAATAAATGGTGAAGCGCAATCGAACTACCATTAACGGTCTTCATCCAACAAAGCTTAGATGAATGGGAGATATTTATTCGAACGCCCGGCATCCCAAGGACCTAAGATTAGCATTAGGGATATACTAAATCAACACACGGAGGAAAACAAATACAACGCATTTGGTAATACAATAAATTTGACTTATTATATTCTAATATACATACCAATGGTTTTAGAAGAAGAATAAACAAACGTGTAAACAACTGAATATGCATATTGTTCCATGAACAGCAGTGAGTGAAGGGGTACAAAAGAAAAAAAATCTTTTACAAAAATTACTTTATTAGGAAATAAAAAGCTTGTAAGTTTTTCGTTCCCTGTCGGGGTCTGAGACGCATTCCTGGAAGAAGATATTAGGAAAAATGTTCCTAAAAGAATTGAAGAGCTTAGTTTACATGTTGGTGTCAGGTTAAATCATTTCTTTTCATGACTCAGAGCTGAAGGGAGAGGAATAATAAGAAGGTCGCTACGCTAAAAGTCGAGTTGAGCTTTTTGTGGTTTTCGTAATCGTCCGAACAAATCAGCACGGTGACTACGCTTAATTCAGATTCGGCCTTAAATTTCTTGTGGTATCCTTAGGTTTCAAGCAAGAGCATCTCACAGCGAAGATCCTTGTGTTAAGCAAGAGCGCGATCCTTAGTTTAAGACCTTTGATTGTCTTGGTGTCCTGTGTTGGGTATGGATCCTTTGGTTGTTTCTTAGTGTCCCTTATGTTAGCAGGTCCGTTCGTACATGTCGTAGGTGTCAATATAAGGGATTATAGTTAACTAACCCGTATATCGGCTGTTTGATTGGACTGGGGGTTAAACAAGTGCTCTCGCTGATCTATGAATTTGAGTGGTAGATTACAAGCACGCCTTTATATACAGAAATATCAAACAATGCACAACGGTTAAACTACTGGCACTAATGAAGATCGAATAATGTATTCAGAGTAATTGATTTGATGAGATTGGCATGCTACATTAGAAAAGAGCTTCTTTTATTTTACTTAATAAACATGATTTGACGGAGAATGTTGTGGATGGTACTTGGCTATCGTATGGAAAATGGAATCGGCAAGCTGAGGTCAAATTCTGTCCAAGTGTTTTCGTTCACTTCACATTATGTCCTTCTTAGAAGACATGAATGTCACTCTCTTCCCAGTCATAGGCAAACACAGACTTAAGTGACTCTTAGTGGTAGTTTTGCAGCCACCTAGGAGAAGGACATCTCTGAATTCAATGGTCGAAGCGCAATGGAAAAGCAAATATACTTCCAAGATAGTCATGATTTGTATTTACACATCATCTCAGCACACGGACAGGATGTGATAGACAAAGAGTCATTTTTAAAGCAGAATACAGCTGGTTTGAATTCAGAATTTTCTTCTCCTAGACAGTTACTACCAAGGCATTAAGAAGCTCTATATGCCCTAACTTTTACCATAGTGAAGGGGGACATGATGGATTTCATAGACTTTACAGGAACATTAGCACGAGTTGGGAAGCGAAAAGATCGCATCGAGGATTTGAAACTCGAGTCACGATTCTATTTCAACGACGATCCGTTACGCTAAAACGCCTCCATAAGATAGAATCGTCATTGTAAATTCCCAATTTAATATGAAGCGGTAGAATGTAAGTCCTGAATAATATGATTCCTATTATATAATAATGATAATGATACTATTTTCCTCTCCAAAAGTTATAAGAATATTACAAAGATTTAATAAAGCATAAAGACTACTAAGAAGGCTTTGTGTGTAATGGTTATCGTCGTAGAAACTGACCGGTTTACCAGCTTCAAATCCTGGACTGAGGTTTTTTGTATTTAAATTGGAAAAAGGGGTTTTTTTATGTATCCAACTATTCTTGTTCAGCTATGGTGAATACTGGACGGTCTGGGCTTTTAAACCTGTTAGGCAACTAGTTTGGGAAGAAGGAAAACTTTGAATTCAAATCGTTAAACTCTGCTCAAGAAATTGACGATGTGTCTACTCCTGCTTGGTGCAGTGAGGTTGTAGATATATACATAGTGTCGGTGAAATGGGATGAAAGATTTGGTATTGCGTGTTTAAAAAAGGGCCTGTACCCAAAAAAAAAAACAACACAAAAACAGTATTTAAAATCTTGGTTTCACTGGTATGGAATATGACCAGTAGTAGGTAGAAAACCATGTGTCATATCTAATTCGTAGCGAGGTTGTTAGTAAATTATACCTAATGTCGGAAGGAGGGGTAAACGCGATTGTTAGTTGCGTAGTTTTTAAAAAGTTGGCACGAATCCAGCCTGTTACACGCCCACCATAAAAAGAACACAAAAACAACCCCTCAACAAACAAAAAAAACATTAAAAAAAAAAGGACAAACAAATAAGTATTCAAATTTGAATTTCCTTGGTATCGGGAATATCGATCAGGAACATATTCTTAATAAGGCTCAAATCCATTTACTATGTGGTATTGTGATTTTTATTGTGGTGTTTATATTGTTGCAAGAGTTTGTGTTGAAGTTAGTGTCGGCACACGGATTTTTGTCTCTGTTCGTTCACAGCTGATTGCAACCCTGAATGAGTCTCGTGTTCAGGAAAGCTAAAATTTACGAGCGCAATTCTCAGTTCTGCAACGAATCCAATACCTGAGTCACTCTTCCTTTAAACGAGAATGCATTGAGGATTCTGTGTTTCTCCCTCAGCTAAAGTACGGACGCTAAGCCATTGGCACGACGGCTGCCCCATTGGCGCAAACAAGGGAATAATGAAAAGAAAGAGAAAAAAAGGGGGCGTTCTTTGGATATTTGATTTCGGTAAAGAGGAGAGTTTCAATTACGGTCCACATTTTATGGTTACAATAAAAACTAAACAATCAAAGTTGAGGTTAATTCCTAATGTTTTATTTTTGCTGCTGATGATGTTATTTTAAAAAAATGTTTTAATGATTATTAACTTGATTAAAAAAAAACGAAAGTTATTTGCCACCGTTTACAACACGGGTAGGATTCTGCACAAGTTCATAATCTTAAAACATTTTTTTTTTTAAATAATATCATCAGCAGAGAAATAACATTAGGGAATTAACTCAAAGCTTTGATTGTTAGTTTTATGTGAACATAAAATTGTGGAACCTAATTGATCTCTCCTCTTACCGAAAAAATACAAAGAACGCCCCTTTTTTCTTCTTCTTTTCATTATTCTTTGTTTTGCGCCAATGGGCAGCGTTCGTGCCAATGGCTTTATAGCGTCCGTACTTTAGCGAGTGAGAACACAGAATCCTAATGATTCTCGTTTAAAAGGAAGATTGTTGTGACTCAGGTATTGGATTCGTTGCAGACTTGAGATTGGCTCAGTAAATTTTTATTTTCTGCACGAGATCATTCAGGTTTGCAGTCAGGCGTGAACGGAAGCAGAGACAAAAATCCGTGTGCGAACTAACTTCAACACAAACTCTGTCATACATATTTACACAAATAAAAAGTCACAATTGAACACATAGTAATGGATTTGAGCTATTAAGAATTAGGTGTTTTCTGATACGATATTCGATACCAGGTGAAAATTCAGATTTTTAATACTATTTTGGTGTTGTCCTTTTTTTTTTTTTTTTATGTTTTTGTTTGTTGTTGTTGTTTTTGAGGGGGTTGTTTTTGTTGTTCTTTTTTATGTGGGCGTGTAACAGGCTGGAATGTCTACTTTAAATGACGCCTACAATCGCTTTATCCTTCCTCCGACATTAGGTATATATTTATAAACCTTGCACGAATGGATATGACACAATGGTGTTTTCTAGGTATTACTGGTCGATAATTCCATAACAGGTGATACCAAGAATTTTGAATACTGTTTTTTTTTGTTTGTTTTTTTTTTTTTGGGGGGGGTAAGGCCCTTTTTTTAACTGACGCAATACAAATCATTTTTTTTTTTTTTTCTTTTTTTTTATTTTTTTTTTTTTTTTTTTTTTTTTTTTTTTTTTTTTTTTTTTTTTTTTTTTTGTTTTTTTTTTTTTTTTTTTTTTTTTTTTTTTTTTTTTTTTTTTTCTTTCCATCCTTTCACCGACACTTGTATATATCTTCAACCTCACTGCACAAGAGGATGTATGACACATCGTCAATTTCTTGAGCAGGTACAGGATTATGATTCAAAGTATTTTTCCTTCTTCAAACTAGTTGCCTAACCAGGGTATTAAAAGCCCAGACGTCCTAAGTATTCACCCATAGCTGAACAGAAGAATAGTTTGGATACATACCTTTTCAATTGAATACAAACAACTGTCCAGGATTTGAGTCGGGTAACCGGGTCAGTTTCTTTACGACGATACATTACACACAAAGCTTCTTATGTGTCCTTTGCTTTTAATAAATCTTTGTAAGTTATTCTTATAAGAATTGTGGGAGAGGAGACATAGTATGATATCAATATATATGAATAGGAAGTCATATTATTTAGGACTACTATTCTACGCCTTCATATAAATTGGGAATTAATTGACGATTCATTCTTATGGAGGTGCGTTTAGCGACGGTTAATCGGTCGTTGGGAAATAAGAATCGGGTGACTAGAGTTAAATCCTCGACATGCGATTCTTTTGCGCTTACTTCGTGCTAAGGATCTTGGTAAGTATGAATCCATCTGTCCCCCTTCAGCTTATGGGTAAATGTAGGAGATGAGTTCTTAAGCCTTGGTTAGGTAATTGTTAGGAGAAGGAAAATTCTGAATTCAAAACAGCTGTATCTGCTTTAAAAATGACTTGTGTCATCCTGTCGTGGTGAGTGGAGGGTAAATACAAATCAATGATATATCTTGAATGTATAGTTTGCTTTTCCATTGGTTCGAAGGAGTTTGAATTCAGAGATGTCCTTCTCTAGTAGTGGCCTTGCAACTCCAGGTAGGGAGTCACTAAGGTTTCTGTTGTTTTGCGCCTATGATGGGAAGAGAAGTGAAATTCATGTCTTCTAGAAGGGATTAATGTTGAAGTGACGAAAACAGCCTTTGGGACAGAATTTGACCTCAGCTTGCCGGTTCCATTTTTCATACGATAGATTAGGTACAGCACAACATTCTCGTCAATCATTTGTTTTATTAAGTAAAATAAAAGAAGCATCTTTGCTAATGGTTAGCATGCAAGTCTCACAATCATTTTCTGAATACATAGTTGATCTTCATTTAGGTGCCCAGTAAGTTAAGGCCTTTGTGCATGTTGGATTAATTTTCTGATTATAAGGCGTCTGTAATCTACACTCAAAATTCCAATAGATTCAGCGAGATAACGATGTTTAACCGTCAATCAACAGCCGAATACGGGCTTAGTTAAACTATTTAATAGCTTATATTGACATGCCGTATATTCGAATGGACGAACGGACTGCAACCTAAGGAGACTAAGAAACACAAAGGATCATACAACTGAGGGACACAAGGAGCAATCAAGTTTTTCTTACTAAGGATGCGCTCTGCTTAACACATAGGGATTCGCTGGAGATGCTCTTGCTTGAAACTAGGATGACCACAAAATTGTAAGTGCCGAATATGATTAGCGTAGTCATCGGGTGGCTGATTTGCGACTGAGTAGCGATAACATACAAGCTCAACTGACTTTTAGCGTTAGGAACTTCGTTATTTTTATTCTCTCTCCTTTCGTCTCTGAGGTCATGAAAGAAAATGGATAAGGAACCACATGTAAACTAAGCTTCTTCATTCTTTGTGGAAAGTCTTTTCTAATATATTCTTTTCCAGGGGAGATGGGTCTCAGACCCCGAAGGGAGGTAAAATACATGCTTTTTACTTTCCGTAATAAGTAATTTTTTTAAAGATTTTCTTTTCTCTTTGTAACCCTTCCACTCCTGCTTGTTCATGGAAAATATGCGTATATTTCTAGTTGTTGGGACAGCGTTTTGTGTATTCTTTCTTCTAAATACCATTGGTATGTATATTATGAATAATAAGTCATTTTATTGTAATTTACAAATGCGTGTATTTTGGTTTTCCTTCGTTGTGTTTAGTGTTAGTATATCTAATGCTAATCTTGGTCTTGGTGGATGGGGTTCGATAAATTTTCCTTCATTAAGCGTTTGTTTGGAATGAAAAGACCGTTATGTAGTGTTTCGATTTGCTGCTTCACCATTTATTGAAGTTACGTTATATTGTAATGTATCCATTTTCCATCTCTGTTTACTTTCTTTTAAAAAAAGAACTCTTTTCGTTAGTTTAAGTAATGAGTGACATGGGAAATATGATCAGTATTTTCTTTTTTGCTAAACTTACATGGGAAAGCAAACATTTAATATATTAACATAACAAGCCTTTGTTATTTGTGTATGATATAACCGTTGGCTTATTACCGAAGCAATATTTTTGATTTTGATGCTGTATTACCTCATGGTGTAACCGACGTGAATCTCGGGTTCACAAAGATTTTTAGGCAGCATAACAATTTTGAACGCGCTTTTGGCACGCTTCGATCATCATGGCCTTCTGCATCACTCACATATCATCCTCATCAAGTGCTGATAGCAACGGATTCATTGAATTTCTCGCAATCCGTCCCTATGTCTTCGTCTCTATCGCCATCGCTCTTGGTAGGTCCACTAAATGGCATCAAGTGCTCATACATAGTGGTTTAATGTAAGTTTTTTGCTGGTCAGCCACATTGGTGGGTCATGTGTGGGGACCATGGGAAATGTTGCTTTGAGTTCGTCTTATTGCAAGCAGTGCCGATTTTTGTTCGTTTATTTTGTAAAATGACATACAGCTGATGTAGGATGTTTTTGTTTCTAGGATTTTGTTCAAAAAAGAACGCAGCATCCTTATGTAGTGTTCAATGTAGTTCTGTTGCAAACGTTTGTAATGTGCAGTTTGGCGCTATACATGTAGTGCTAACCGGCTTACGCTTAGGAAGAATTCTGTTTTATTTCATCAAGATTAGATATGGTTCGCATATGGTTCGATATTTTATGAAATAGAAGTCCATTACCGGTTATACGTATAATTTTCCAGGCCTTATCTGGATTTGATTGCAATTCCTCAACTGGATTAACAACGTGGAGCATCGTTTAAACAGGAAATTCCAACATGAATTTTGAAAACAAATTTCGACACGCTCAATCATTTACACAACCACACACACACACAACAGATTATACACACACACACACATACACATACACAAACACACAGATATACATACACACACACACAATACAACATACACACACAGATACACCACACACACACTATAAACACATAATACTCACACAACACTATACATACACACCACAACACATCACACACATCCCACACACCAATATATCATATATATATATATATATATTATATTATATATATATAATTAAAATAAAAAATGATGCTATATTTTCTTTTATAATTCATAAGTTGCCATCTGTAGTATCTGGAATTATATTCGGACAGACATTTACCCAAAATTCAAATGCGGAAGTGAAACCACTATTGTATGATTGGTCAAACAAATACTAATACTAATCAGCCATCTTGCACTGTTTTATTATTGGGTGAGCCTTAAGAGTAATCTGTACCATCCTTAAAGACGAACCAGAGATATTACACTATCATAAACAAAATGCACATATTTTTGAATTTTTAATGTATCTGTCATAATACAATCAACAGTCGATCGTTTCTTATGGAATTTAGTAAAACTAAATCCCTAATGCCACATTAATAACAAATACATAAGAATTTCGATTATGATATTAATGTATCAAAGGTTTTTGCAAAAGGGATTTTCTGAGGAAAGATTTTGGGGATAAGTTATCGAATTTCCCATCATGGAAATAAAAATGAAAAAATATTCTAATTCCCTGTCAGTCTCTTAAACATTTAATTTCCTTTGAGATAGAATTTGAACGAGTTTTTTTACTAACAAGAACGGCTGTAAGGATATTCGATTTTTCCATATTTTACGGATTGTTATTTTTGTTTTTTACTGTTTGCTTTTAATTGTTTTTTTTTATTATTTGTTTGTTGGTTGCTTTTATTATCTTTTTTAGGGGTTGTGTTAGTGATACTAATTTGTACTGTTAGAAACTTATGACATGTCTTTTTTTTACTCTTTGTTTTTTTTTGGTGGAGGGGGGGGGGTAAAGAAATAGGGACTGATGGGAAATGGTGCGTGCACATATACAAAAATAATATAGGGAACTCTCCATGGGATTGCCCTGTTGTCGGGGTCTAGAATACGCCACGATGGTTCAGACCTCAAATTACTGTTGCTTTTGTGTGAGTTTGATGTCGTAGTGTGAGTGTACACTAATTATATTTAATACCTTTTTAATTGGCTTCTGACGTGATAGTCTGTTCTTTGAGGATAACTTTGTTTCGTGTGAAGTTCGGGACTGCTATTTTTTGATTCAACGGCTTGGAGATTAAGGTTATTTTCATTTGACATACTTGACTGCTATTCCTTAGGAAGAGGGATGTGGTATTTCCAGACCTTTACTAGGTTTTTGATGGAAATAGAAAAAGTTATTTGGGATAAGGATTATACTCACGTGGGTTTTTTTCTCTCTTTAAATTTGATAATGCTTAGATTGGGGGATATTGGGGAGGATTGCTCTCATACTTACCAAATATAACTAATTTCGTTATCTCTTTTTAGTGATTAACTATTTGTTTTGGGTTTGGTTTTCTGTTAAGTTATATTATTTTTATGCGTATTTATGAGATGAGGCTTAATATGATAATTATGGATATTTCGCGAACGTTTCATGGGTAAATCGTCTGAAGATTATTTATTTTAAGGTATTAAAAATAATAAATTCTAAAAACCCTAAACAGAGCGAGGTTTACGTGGCATGAACGTTGTGTCAGATGAAGGACAATTTAACACATGCTAGTGGATAAGGAGGATTAGGTTAAGAATTCTAAGTTAACAATTATCTCTAGAATGCATGTTCATCTGTCAGGGGCAACAGTATACATAGAATAATAATTCACTGCTTAACACTGTACCAGCTGTTATGGTTAGCTAAAAAACAAAAAAACAACAGTGAGAATGAGATCAGGAATACCAAGTAGACTGAAAAGGGTTGGTTCAGGAGTATAGATAGAAGGATAGAGATATAGATAGAGAGATTCTGAGTCCGAAAAGAAGGATTCCCGAGTCCGACAGAAATACTTGAAGAAAGGCAGAGGGCTATCGGCGAAAAGGTTGTACAGATAAAATGAGATGAGGACATAAATAGTCGAATAATCCAATAATATTAAAGTCCGAAATATCATGATTATTAAAGTTATACTTAATTTTTGATAAAAGTAGAATTTCGGGTTGTCAGCGGAAGAATAAGGAAAACACAAGTTGTCATTCAGAGATAGATTTTTTTATGAGAATATACACAAGTTGATTATATGTGTCGGAAGCGGTCTAAATCGTATGAGCCTGCAGCGAGGGAGTCTTAACCTTTTTCACAGCGTTAGACGAAGGTAGATTGTTTTTTGCGTCTGGGTGCTGCAAACAACTACCATCAACTCCTTATTACGCACATATCCCGTTTACTGCATACGCTGAGTTTGGCGAGGTCCAGTAATTGAACTAGGACCTTGTTGGTTTCTAGCAAACGCTCTACCGACTGAGCTCAACCGGTCTATAGTTTAATATGCTTATACGGCTATATAGTTTGTATATATAAGGGTGGTTAAAAAAAAAGATAAGCATGGCAGTTGGCGTAAATACTCTTATACTGCATTGGATTAGTTTTTCAAAATAAAAGTCAAGGGTAAGTAGATTTTGAAATGTTAAAAAGATATTTAAGTTCTAATTTATGAGTCAAAATAAACATGAAAAACGATAAAAATAGATCTTGATGATGATAACCCTTGTAAGAAGGTTCAAGTTTCTAATTGGATACATGACTCCGACGAAGGTTACGACAAAATTTAAATATAGTGCAGCAATGGATTGACGAGATACAAGATACACACTAAGTAAGAAGATAAACACACATTCATAGGTAAAAGATACATATAAGCACAGGACATGAGACTGGGATAGGTCCCATGCTGGGAATGACTTAAGTATGTAAGGGGGGGACGCCCAAACGAGAACGGGGTAAGACTTAACTACATGTGTCTGTTAAGAGGAAAAGAGGCGTGCGTTTTTGAACAGCCACTTAATATATCTCCCTGCGGTGACAGAAACTAAACGGGAGAAACTCTCCAGGAAATAACGAAAACTAACGCTAACACCCTTATTTTAAAAATCTACTGAAGATTCTGATAACGAATAGATAAAATTCGGCCCGTGTGCTGGGCGCGTTAGAATGCAACCGTGCACCTCTTGGCAGAGGGGTAAGACTCCAATGGCCACCTGTTGGTGTGGGTGGGACCCGGTGGCTATTCGGAATAGGCCAGGTAGATTGAGCGTTTCATGACATGCATATCCACTTTGGCTATCTTGGGCTGACGGGCGTCGGAGAGGCCCTCTGATCATCGGCTGGTCAGTCCAGCCTAGCACCTATATGATTTTCCCAACTAATTGCCCTTATGGCAAGCTCAACCTTTTTATCTATGGGTGCTAGAGGCGGTATGAGGGTTACATGTCTGGATGACGTTAAACTCTTCTGATGGTGAGGTTCCGTTTTGGAGGTTTGGGAAGTGGAGCACCCTTCATCACATTGCTCCTGGTCACTCTGACCGGTAGTTGGTAGTACCTGTTTAGGGTCCCATCTATGGGTTAAATAGAAAAAATGTATTTATAAAAAAATTGTATTATCCATTAAGAATGATTTTTTCAACTTTATTCGCTTAAATGACCCACTGAGGTTGATATGCATAAACAAAACAAAGAAGAAAAGAAAGATAACAACATTTTCTTTCAATTATGAAGATTACGAATGTATTAATTGATTGATTTTCTTTTAAAAGATTTAGTAGGAATTTTTAATGTATTGGTGTACTTCGGGTTGAGAAAATGTTTTAGTTGATCACATGTGTCTAGAAGCACACCCTCTAGCATTTGTATATCGTGATATACTTAACACAATACAACAACGGAAGGAAGTATAATCATCTGTGATTATACTTACAACATCTTAACATTTATGCGTAAATTTACATACCATAATTAACAGAAAGAATCAAAAAGTATTCAACATGAAAAATAATATATATTAAATTTATATATTATAATATATTATAAGTATTTCTGATAAGCAGTTGGTGGAAAGAGGTAACAGTGAAAAGAGACTTATTGAGCAAGTGGTGAAAATATAACCATGTGGCTTTACGTTTCCTGTCAGATGTAAAACATAGACCCTACATGATACAAAGACCAGTCCAAAAAGAAGTTCGGAAGGGGTTTCTCATGTCATGTTAATTTTACAGGACCTAATGGAGATTGCCATTTTTCTAGAGGGGAAAATCATTTATTGTATTGAGTCTACGGGAAGTTAAACGCTTCATGGCGAAACGCTATGTGAGAAAGTCATTTGTGGCGCAAGAGGATCAAATACGCTTTTTCGTTGAACTTCTTAAATAATTGTATTTATTAACCAACCAGAATATTCCCGCTACAATCAAAAGATTCAATTCTGATCCACTTTTGGCACGTCGCAGTAACTAAATAAAGCAAATATGTTTATAAAATATTCTTGGCTTCACTTCACCACCAGGGCAGAGGTTCGGGCATTCAAAGCTTACCCACGTACAAAGCCTTTTTTTTGACTGAAAAACTATTTGTTACGCATACAACTTGGAGACATTTTCAACTGATTTCTCTCCATATAATTTATACTATTAATAACATATCAAGGAATTTTAATCCCACAGGATTTTTGCCTCATACGGATGCACAGCTAGAACTTTACTATTCATTGTAAAAAGACTTTATTTTTCTCATTGTATACTTCTGAACGTAATTATTTTATTTGTTGATATATATATACTTCGTGTTCTTCTATTTTTACCGTGTGTGTGTGTGTGTTTGATTTTCTTAAAAATCTTTTATTGACATAATAAAAAAACTTTCTCTTTACTAATAGTATAGAGAGCTATTTAGAATAGAGGTGTCCGTATCACTGCCCTTATTTTAAGCGCTATGAATTCCTTGTTTTTTCTTTACCGTTCCGGAGTAAAAATGCCCTCTTAGATATTTTTCGGTGGCGCTCTTCACGCTGCTTATTGAAATTAAATTTCGATAGTTTTTTTTAAATTATTATTTACAATGACCCCACCAGGATAAAATACATAAGAATGAGAACTTAAATGAAGTTAACCTTGTGCAAGTGTTAGTCGTTTTTGTTAAGGTTAGATTTATGGGTTAGCGCAGGGTTAGGTTTGGTTAGTGTTATTTTTGGATTGGGTTAGGGATAGCAGCCCTGACCCTGTAGCATTCTGGCAGCGCAAAAAGAAACAGATGAAAGATGTTACGGGGGGACACAGTATTACAATCGCGAAGAAAATTCTTCAAAAAATAGTTGTAGACCTGGAACATAAAAGTTGAACTTGAAAGAATCCCGTGTTTTTGTTTCCTCCATTCCCTTTTCAGCCGAACATCAAGAAGAAGGAGGACTCTGGGGTTACAGAGATTTTGGTGTTTTAAGGTTTTAAGGAGTGGATATTCTTGTGCGTGGTTTTGGTGTTTTCTTCTAACCCGCATCTCATTTGGTTGAATAGGAAGAAATTCAAGGAACGAAAAGAAAGAGACAAAGGGAAGGTGGTTTTATGACTTGGGCTTTATTGACCGGTCATAGTCGCCTAATGGCAAGGAATATTCTCGTGCACTAGCACAATTAAGGCAAAACTTAGTGGCAAAAGAAATATGGTAGATGTTAGCAACCGCGTTCAAATTCCTGTAGGAAATCAATTGATTTCATTGATAGGAGGAAATATTAGGCTAGATGGGGGTTCGGGCGGCGACCCTCCGATAATCAGCTGATACGTCGCCAAGCCCTATATAATTGTCGACCCCATTGTCCTTATGGCAAACCTCCACCCTTTTTTATCTTATGCTAGAAGGCGGTGACTGAGGTTAACGGATATCACATAATAAGAAAACGGCACTGCACACAGAAGGGATTATGACACAGATTTATTTATATTAAGTTTATGGATGAGAGTGAAAACGGGGCGATTTATGTAATATTTGCAGGCGATAAATTTGCGGCGTTCTTCGAATCATGAATAAATACCATTTTTTTATGTAATAATTGGGTAGCTTCGCTTTTAAGCAATTTCTAGTTTTATTAAAAAGTTGTACAGATCACAAATTCTATTCATCAAAATTCACTGACGCTGCTGCTGCTGCTTTTGGAGAGATTTTTTAAAAATTAGAGACATAAGAACAGATAAAATCGATATAAGCAAAGGAAGAAGAAAACAAATGAATTTAATTATAAGACTTTTCATTTTAATCTTTTTAGTTTCGTCTTAAATTTTGAAACTATTTGAAAAGATTGACCTTTATTCATTTCAGCAATTTATAAATTGTTTTTAAAGGCCTGATATTTTTATTTCAAATTTGAATAAATTTATGTTTTTTAATTAGCGATTACATTTGAATGTTTTGTTTTTATTTTGATGACAATTATTTACAAATGACTACTGATTGAGGGAGTATCAGAGTTGCCTCTTGTGTAAAAATATTGTTTTAATGGAATATATAGATAAAATATTCAATCATTGTTAGTAACATAATTAATGCGTCTCTTTTAGCTCCTAATTATTTTAATGATAATTATAAATTTTTCAATAAGATGTTTATGAAGAGCTAAGGAAGCTAGATTCAGTAATTTTTGCTGATAAGATTATGTTAAATATGATAATGGCTATTTATAAAAAGGTTTTTTTTTTTTTTAAATTAGTAGTTTATGGATTTGTGAGCTAGATTTATTAAGGAAAAATCCTTGAAATAAACTAATTTTAATAAAGAATTTATATAAAAGTTATTAATGTTTTAATGTTTAACTCTTTTATAAGCAAATTTCCCATTATTCCATTATTCCAGCTATGGATTCTTATTTCTAAAATGATAGTATCAGTCTCAGACATAAACAAAAATGGAGGGGTGTTTATATTGATTTATCAATGTAATCAAGTGGCATGTGAAGAGAGGCTCTACAATGGTTTCAATAGGATGGCAGTGGTGAGAGAGCTGGATGTGAGCGGTTTAAAGTAGGCAAAAGTTAAGTAAACATTTAATATTAGTTATTTGGTGGCACCTGTATAATTCATTTTGATTTATGAAAAACAACAAAATGACATTGTGTTGTACTGTAGTATTTACCCCAACTGTTCGACATGGATAGGGAGTGGCCCAAGGGTCAAATATGAGGTTCTTATGAAAAATATAACAAGAAAAAAAAAAACATAAACAAAAGTTTTGAACCTAGATACACTATTACATTTATTTTGTCTAAATATTCCTTGAAAACCTTTAACATATTGGGTAAACTAGTACAATTCTAAAGGATGGCTTTGATATTAATATAATAAACTAACAAAGTTATCACAAATTTATCAATACTTTCTATCCAATTATTTTTTATTAAATGAAACTTCTATTGAAAGGAATTTTATAAAAACATTTTTATTGAATAACTTTAATTATAATATCTTGCTGTTTTGATTTTGTTCCAAACAAGTTGGGCTTTGATCAACCAGCAACATCCTGGTCACCAAGATGAAGTTTGTATGCATGTTAAAAGACTGAAACCTAAATGATGCTTGGATAATAATAACGATATGGTTTATGTGCTTTCCAGATGTATTTCTAGATGTATTTCCAGATGTATTTTAGATAAATAGGACAAAGAATGGGAATAGATTATTCTTTAAAAATTTGATTTTAAAAAGGAGACTATTTCTATTTTTTATCAAAATATTATTTAAAATCATTTTTTTTACGTTATTTATCTTTAGAATTATTCTATAATAGATTTTCATAAAAGCTATTTCAAGAAAAAGTAACTCTATGGGGATGGATGGATTGATGATGGATTTACAGCATGTACCCTTGTTAGTTATTTTATGCTTAAGAAGTTTTGTTTTATTGGATTTTGGTTGGGTTATTTATTTTTTAAATTTTTCAAACTCCATTATTTTTTCAAATTAGTTTTTAAAACTTTTTTTAATCTATTTTTTGATGGACACCCTAACAGGTGCTCACTTGGATCAGAGTGTCAGCTTGGAGTAAGGGTGACAAAGGTACTCACATTCCAGAGCTCATGATTGGAAATTCATGACCAGATGCAGTTTAAGATCTTCTATAGGACTTCTGGTTTGTGTTCCCATGTTTTGGTCTTCATAGAAAAAATCTATGTGGCTTATGATGATTCATACTTAAACTTTTCCATTTCTCATCTAAATTGTAATTCTTATTTTCCTTCTAAAACTTTTCTGTCTAATTTACATATCCAGATTTATTCCTGGATATCTCCTTATTATTACATATATATATATACAAAATAATTTGCAACAATTCACTACTTTTGCCCTTCTTTTTTGATTGGTCTAGTTTACACCCACGCATTTTCTTATACCCTCAGGTTCACACCCAGCATTTAACTGGTTTTTTTATTCCTCGAGTAATCACCCACATTATACAGTAGCCCTTTTGTTGATTTTATCTATGACCAATGTATCTGTCATACTTCATCTACTGAGTTCATGCCAGTCAAGGAATATTTACACCTTGCCCATTTATTAATAAGATATACATCTTAATTAAAAAATGATGTATTAGAATCATTTTAGATGTATGCTTTTGTGAAAAAGATATAACTTGCACAAAATTTTTTTTTTTTTTTGAAAGGTGAAATTTTTATCATAGTTATTTAATTTACTTTAGTTTATTTGGTCAATATATCTACATTGTCAATTATTTTTTTTTAACTAAAATAGTAACGGAGAATAAGAAAGCAACTATGTCCCTGTTAGTCAAAATAAAAATAAATATTTTTCACTTAAATATAATTCAATAGTTTTATGTATTATAATAACTTAAAGATAAAAGAAGGAAATATTTTAATTTGATAAACAGATACCAAGGAGTTATAATTTAAAAAAAATTGGAGTAATTTAAATAAATGTTATGTTTTACTGGGGGGGGGTACTGGGGGTCAGAATATAAACACTATAAAACAAAAACTTAAGCAATTTTTTTCTTAAATTAAGAAATAAAACAAAAGTATTCTCTACCAATCCTTCCACACAGCAGGATGTGGGCACTAGGTTTTTTACTGTTGGTTTGAATTAAACTGTCATCACTTAGACTGGTTAACTAGCAAAGCTACAGAACCCAGTCTGCCTAATATTTACACAAAGTTGGGGAAAACAAGATGGATTCATGATTTCCAAGGATTAGCATACAGTGGAACAAACAGCTCATCCAGGATTTGAACTCGAGTGCTGATTCAATTTAGACATATAAAGTATACTTTTTTGAAGAAAGAACGTCCAATTGAAAATGTACCCAACCTTTTTAGCAGAACAATATCGATGTATATTTTTTCTTTTATAAGATATAAGCCAATTAACTAATTATCGAAATGAGTAAAAGAAATTCAAAAAATTATTATTTATTATTTTTTTACATTTTATTTTCGATTTTCTGTACTTTTTTTCATAGAAAGCAGTAATTTTTTTTTTTTTTTTTTTTTGATTTCTATTCATAAATTCGGTCTTTTATTCATTATTTATACTGTAATAGAAAATTATATAGACAACTCGAAAAATGTTACGGCCCACATGGGGGGGGGTTAAATAGATGAGTGAAAAAATGAGAAGTTTTTGATATAAACTAAGTAATGCATATATAAAGATCATTCATTGATAAATAACACTAAGATTTTATTAAAATTCGATAATTCCTGATTTTTGTAAATTTATTTATTGTAGGGGGATAAAGTCATTTATGTCAAAACGATTTTTAGGCCATTTGTGTCTAATTAATTATGTGTAGACAAAGACATGTTTTTCAACAGTTTTTGTGAGATACGGAATACAATAAAAATGAACAACAAGTTAAAGAATAGTTTGAAAAAAAAAAAAAAAGGAAGAAAGAAAAAGTAATTTAGCGAGTTAGTGTATTTATTTTTAAAAAGTTATAAAATAAGAGAGTTTGCCCCCTTGAAACTGTAAAAATAACAAAACTAGCGGTAAAATTTTTGAAGAAAAACAACGACGATTTCGAGGATAACAGAGACGAGGATTTTCGGAGATGAAGTAGAGTGAGAAGACGACAATTATTTTGGAGGTTACGCGTTAAAGAGGTGAATGTAGACGAAAAGACGAGAGTTGTGAAATGAACTTGTGTTGAAATTGTGAAATGCTGAGAATTAAGATATTTTGGAAAAGGGAGTTTTTGTTCGTTTAATTTTGGGGGTGAGTGGGTAAAGAAAGATTGTATAAAAGAATTTTATAAATTTTTTGAAATGAAAGGTAAGTTTTATCTACGGAAATTTTTTAAAAAAAGAAATTTCTCGCGGTTTCATTTTTTTTTTATGTTTTATTATTATTAAAATTAATAATTCAATTTCTCACACTTAAACGTAAAATAGCAACAAATGAGTTCGACGTTTTGTTTTTTTTTAAGTACTTCTTTTCTTTTTTTTTTTGTAACGAAGATGGGTGTTTCCTTTTTCACGCGACTCTTGTTTTTTTTAAACGATAAAATACTGTGTTTCAAAAAAAAACAAGAGTCGTTGTTGGAAAATGGAGGACAACGCATCTTTGTTTACAAAAAAAAAAAAAGAAAAAAAAGAAGTACTTTATTAAAAAAACAAAACTTCGAATATTATGTTGCTATTATTCGTTTTAATGTGTGGAGAAAATGAATATAATTTTAAATTTAAAAAAAATATTTTTAACTTATTTTAATTTTCTTGGGTTAGTATTTATATTCAGAATTGAACATTTTTTCCTTCATAATCTTCAGCTAGTTATTCGTTCTGAGAACTGTCAGCTGTTTTTTAATATTTCAACATTTTATCTCTTTTACACTGAATATTTATATTTTTTCCCATTCAATCCATCCTTAGCCTTAGTTTAGAGATGAGGCATATCACTATTGATGATGGATAGTTTAATTTCCTGATTATGTTACTAAATAATTTTGTCTAAGAAATTTTTAAAAAGTTTTTAATTCATGACGTTTGGTATTTTTTTTAAGCAATTTCAATAGATTAATTTAATTGATAAATTATGAG
>CM042140.1:139024959-139067459 GCA_023376005.1 Doryteuthis pealeii
AAGTCATTCCCAGCATGGACTATCCCTAGTCTCATGTCTGTGGCTTTTATATGTTATCTTTTTACCTATGTAATGTGTGTTTATCTTTTTACTTATGTACTTTGTATCTCGTCATATCCATGTGCTGTACTATATTAAATGTTTTGTCTGTTAACCTTCGTCGGAGTCATGTATCCAATATGTATAACTTTGAACCTTTCTTACAAGGGTTTATCATGCGATCAGATTCTATTTTTTTATCGGTGTTTCCATGTTTTATTTTGACTCATAATGTAGAACTTTAGAATATTTTTTAACATTTCTAAACTGATCTTACCTCTGTGGACTTTTATTTTGAACTAATCCAATGCATATAAGAGTGACTTACGCACTTGGCCATGTTATCTATTTTTTTTTAACCACCTCTTATATATCAACTATATAGCCGGTATATAGCTATATAACTATAGAGCCGGTTTAGCTCAGTCGGTAGAGCGTTCGGCTAGAAACCACAAGGTTCCTAGTTCAATACTGGCCCTCGCCAACTCAGCGTATGCAGTAGAACGGGGATATGTGCGATAAAGTAAGGAGGTGATGGTAGGTGTGGTGCAGCACCGCAGACGCAAAAAACAATCTCCTTGGTCTAACGCTAGTGAAAAAGGGTTAGACTCCCTCGCTACATGGCTCATACCGACATTAGACCGCCCCGGCGACTATATATCAACTTGTGTATATTCTATAAATAAATATATCTCTGAATGACAACTTGTGTTTTCTTCTTCCTGTGACGATACGAAATTCTACTTTTACAAAAACTAATATAACTTTGAATAATCATGATATTTCGGACTGTTAATATTATTTGGATTATTCAGACTATTGTCCTCATCTTCATTGTTATCTGTACAACGTTTCGGACGATATGCCCTCTGGCCTTCTTCAAGTATTTCTTGTCGGACTCGGGAATCTTCTTTTTGGACTCAGGAACCTTCTATTCGAACTCAGGAGCCATCACGGAACTCTGAACCTAACCCTTTATTCAGTCCACGTGGGTATCCTGTTCTCATTCCGCTAACCATAGCTGGGGTACAGGTGTTAAGCAGTGTTAATTATTATTCTATGTTACTGCTGCCCCTGACCAGGATTGAACATGCAGTCTAGAGATAATTGTAACTTAGAATTGTCTTAACCTAACTCCTTTATCCACTAGGCGATGTGTCTAATTGTTCTCATCTGAACACAACGTTCATGCCACTGTAACCTCGGGCTCTGTTTTAGGTGTTTTTAAATTTATTATTTTAATTACCTTAAAATAAATAATCTTCAGACGATTACCCATGAAATCAAACGTCCGAAAAATCATAATTATTCATATTAAGCCTCATCTCATAAATACGCATAAAAATAATATAACTTTAACAGAAAACAAAACCAAAACAAATATGTTAATCATTAAAAAGAGATAACGAAATTTAGTTAATTTGGTAAGTATGAGAGCAATCCTCCCCAATATTCCCCAATCTAAGCATTTCATCAAATTAAAGATAGAAAACTACCCACGTGAGTCATAATTTACCCAAATAACTTTTTATATTTTGCCACCAAAACCTAGTAGGTCTGAATATACCACATCCCTCTTCCTAAGGAGTAGCAGTCAAGTAGTCAAAGAAAATAGACCTTAGATTCTCCAGCCGTTGAATCAAAATAGCAGTCCCGAACTTCACGACGATAACCAAGTTTTATCCTCAAAGGAATTCAGGACTGACACGTCAGTAAGCAATTAAAAAGGATATTAAAAGAATTATGTACACTGCACACGTACGACAATCAATACTCACACAAAAGCATACATTTATTTTTGGAGGTCTGACCCATCTGTGGGCGTATTCTAGACCCCGACAACAGGGCAATCCCAGCGGAGAGTTCCCTATATTATTTTTGTATATGTGCACGCACGCATTCCCATCAGCTCCCTATTCTTCTTTTACCCCCCCCCCAAAAAAAAAGGCAAAGAGGTAAAAAAAACACATGTCATGAGTTTCTGAACAGTACAAATGTTAGTAATCACTAACACAACCCTAAAATAATGATAATAAACAACCAACAAACAAATAATAAAAACAAAACAATAAAAAGCAAACATAAAAAACAAAAATAACAATCCGTAAAATATTGGGGAAAAAATCGGTAATCATCCTACAGCGTTTTCTTTGTTAGTAAAAATCTTCGTTTCAAATTCTATCTCAAGGGAAATAAATGTTTAAGAGGCTGACAGGGAAATGTTAGAAGATTTTTTTCATTTTTATTTCCATGAGGGAATTCGATACTTAATCCCCAAAATGCTTTTCCTTCAGAAAATCTCCTTTTGCAAAACCTTTGATACATTAATATCATAATCGAAATTTCTTTTATGTATTTGTTATTAGATGGCATTAGGTGAGTTTAGTTTTTACTAAATCCATTAGAAACGATCGCTGTTGATTGTATTATGACAGCATACATTAAAAATGTCAAAATTGGTGCATTTTTGTTTAGTGATAGTGTAATATCTTCTGTTCGTCTTAAGGATGGTTACATATTAACTCTTAAGGCTCACCCAATAATAACATGTGCAAACCACAAGATGGCTGATTTAGTATTAGTATTTGTTTGACAATCATACAATAGGTGGTGTTCACTTCTGCCATTGAATTTTGGGTAAATGTCTGTCCGGAATATAATTCCCAGATACTACAGATGGCAACTTTGAATATAAAAGAAAATAAGCATCATTTTTTTATTTTAATTTTATTATATATATATATATATATATATATATATATATATATATATATGTGTGTGTGTGTGTGTGTGTGTGTGTAAATGATTGAGCGTGTCGAAATTTGTTTTCAAAATTTCATGTTGGGAATTTCCTGTTAAACGTTGCTCTATGGTTGGGTAATCCTGTTGAGGTTAATTGCAATCAAATCCAGATAATGCCTGGAAAATTATACGTTATACGACGCGGTAATGGACTTCTATTGATAAAATATCGACCATATGGACCATATCTAATCCCTTTGATGAAATAAAACAGGAATTCTTCCTAAGCGTAGCCGGGTTAGCACTACTGTATAGCTGCAATACTTGCACTCTAACGAAACGTTTGCAGACAGGACTACATTGAAACTACACAAGGATGCTGCGTTCTTTTTTGAACAAATCCTAGAAACAAACATCCTACATCAGCTGTATTGTCATTTTATCAAAATAAGACGAACAAGAAATGCTGGGCACTGCTGGTGAAGAAAGGACGAACTCATAAGCGACATTTTCCCATGGGTCCCTACACATTGACCCACCAATGTGGGCTGACCAGCAAAAACTTACATTAAACAGCTATGTATGAGCACTGGATGCCATTTAGAGGACCTACCAAGAGCGATGGTCGATAGAGACGGAAGACCGATAGGGACGGATTGCGAGAGAGTCAATGAAATCCGTGCTATCAGCACTTGATGATGATGATGATGATGATGATGATGATGCAGAAGGTGCCATGATTGATCGAACGTGCCAAAAGCGGTTTGCAAAATTTTATGCTGTAAAAATCTTGTTGAACGATGATTCACGGTCGGTTACACCAGTTGAGGTAATACAGCGATCAAATCAAAATATTGCTTGGGAGTAAGCAACGTTATACAACACAGGAGATAACAAAGCTTGGTTATGTTAATATATTTGATGTTTGGCTTCCATGTAAGTTTAGCAAAGAAAGAAAATACTGGATCATATTTCTGTTATATCTTAAGATATCCGTAGAAGCGTATGGTTTGCAAGGAAGAATAATGGACAAGATTAATTGAATAAAAATCGTTTATTGAAATAACGAGTGTGAAAATTGTTGTTGTCGCCGTAGATAACGGTAGTAGTTCTCTGGGGTGGCCGAGGGGTCGTAAGTCATGAATGGCCCAGTGGAATAGTGATGGTCAGGGAAGGTATTAGTGGCCGAGGGAGTTGAGTTCGTGCCGGTAGGATACCGTTGTAAGTGGATACGGTCACTTGGTGCGGGAAATAAGTCAGGAATATCTCAGTGAGTTGTAGTGGGTAGCGTATGATAATACGTCAGTTCTCTCTTGGCCTGGTGCAAGGCGTGAGGTAGTAGAAAGTGAGTTGATACGGTCACTTGGTGCGGGAAATAGGAGTGGCCGAGGGGCCGTAAGTCTGGAATATCTCAGTGGAATAGTGATGGTCAGGGAAGGTAAGGATATCGGCCGGCCGTGGTAATGAGTTGAAATAAGTGTCGGGTAGGTGCGGGAAATACGTGGTAGTGGAAAATAGCGGCCTTTTGATCCTGCCCGCCTGGTGAAGTTCTCGGTTCCAGGCCGTCCGTCAACTGCTTATTCTCAAAAATGCCTGGGTTTATATGCTACGCGATCGGCTCCAGAAAGCCTTTGAGGTGTTTAGCGGGAAGATTTTTCATTGGTTGAAAATCCGGATTCCTTACAATATTATTTTTTGTTTATTTTGGAATTCCTCTCAAGCGTAACTCAATCCGAGCCTATGCGCAGAACTGCGTCGAATTGGTCACTTCGTGAGAGGGTACCATTGAGTTCACTTCCGTTTGTTGCCTCCGACTTGAGTTTTGATGTTTTATGCTAGCGAGGTGTATTTTGTGAGTAAGCATTGTGAATCATAAGAGATATCTTCTCTCTGATATAACAAAGCTCCCAAGATATCAATTTGATTCACAATGTGTATGTATGGTTATGTAGGTGGTGTGTTGACAGATGAATAAATTAGAATTCTTTTAAGACGTGTATGAAATAGGCCTAATATTAGTATTATCGATATAGGTTTTATTTTTGTTTTTATGTTGTTGATGTGGGTTGTGAGTTGACTTATTTGCCCCATAACGAGGTGGAGGCGGGAGATAATGTGCATTCATGTGAGTGTCACATGATGAAAATGGTGAGAATGTTGGTCTTAGTACAAAATTTTTTTGTTTCGCTTCCATTTTTAGGTCAGTCCCTTCGTTGGTTAGGGTGGCGTGCGTTGAATGGTGATTTTGCTTTGGGAGATAGTTTATCGACATCATTGGGTTGATATTCGTGGTTTTCTCTTCACGTGGTTTTGGGAGATTGAAGTTGGAGCTAAGATGTGGGGATAATTTTCGTCTTTCTCTGTGGTGGAGAGATATTTGCTGGTTTACCCCACCGATAGCTTTGGTCGTGTGGTCTCTTTCGCCTGGTGTGGTAGAAAAGTATCGCTTGAAGCTAATTATGATGGCTAACGTGTAGCGCAGAGCGACGAAGACGAAGGCTATTTTATATGGTACATCTACTTTTGGAAGGAGTTTTTCGTTCGCTAACACTAGAGTGGATGTACCTGGATTTGGAAAAAATGGTGTGAGTTTTTCCTGAAGGGGTATTGTCTGGATGGCGATTATGGAGTTGGGGTAAGGCATGGGGAATACAGTCCTGATGCTTATGGATGGTTTGTCATCATCCGTCCGAGCTAGTAGTGGTTGAGAATATGGGCAGTCGCGTCCGTGCGAGCGAGTGGGGTCCAAGTAATTCTTGCTTATAGCGGGTTCTTTAGCGTGCTCGCATTCCTGTGGTGTGGTGGTGGCAATCGTTTGTACGGGATATCCCGTTCTGGTATTTTCGTCAGTAGTAGTAGTAGGGGTCATTATTTTGGTTGTACTGCTGTCGTCAGTCTTGTTGCCATGGGTCGCTATGGTATTTACGTCAGTTTCAATCACTGTGCTGGTTGTGGAATCTTTTGCAGTGTGTGCAGTGTTGTGTGAGGCTGTGTTGTCAATCTTGTTGCCATGGGTCGCTATGAGGTATGTCTTTAGTTGTTCAAAGGTGGATGTGTCCTGCTTGGACTCTATCATCTGTTCAAATATGCTGTAGTCGAGTAAATCCTTGGCAGCCTTGACGAATTCGTTCTCAAGGTCAGGATACACGGCAATCTCGGGGCGTGACGTGGGTCGTATAGGTCACGTTCAGGCTTGTGATAAATTGATTCACATCATCTCCCGGACTGAATTCGTTTTTCAGTCTCATAACGTCAAGTATGGATTTGTGACGCCTTAATCTATCTTGGATGTCGACTATCTGGGCTATTGGTGGTATTGTCGGCTTGGCATGATCCAGGGCTTCCATCATCCTGTGTAAGTCGGCTTTCAAAAATTGTATATGTTCTGGTTTTGGGGGGTGGGGCGAGTTCTTAATTCTTGGAGGAACTTCATCTGGTCTCTAATAAAGTCGAGAATTTCCGAGCGAGTTAATCTTGTATAGTCCATATTCTCCATTGCAACACGCTGACACCAATGATATATCTTAGTTATCCCGTTCTGACACCAGTGTTATATCTTAGATATCCGTAAAGCGTATGGTTTGCAAGGAAGAATAATGGACAAGATTAATTGATAAAAATCGTTTATTGAAATAACGAGTGTGAAAATTGTTGTTGTCGCCGTAGATAACGGTAGTAGTTCTCTGGGTGGCCGAGGGGTCGTAAGTCATGAATGGCCCAGTGGAATAGTGATGGTCAGGGAAGGTATTAGTGGCCGAGGGAGTTGAGTTCGTGCCGGTAGGATACCGTTGTAAGTGGATACGGTCACTTGGTGCGGGAAATAAGTCAGGAATATCTCAGTGGGTTGTAGTGGGTAGCGTATGATAATACGTCAGTTCTCTCTTGGCCTGGTGCAAGGCGTGAGGTAGTAGAAAGTGAGTTGATACGGTCACTTGGTGCGGGAAATAGGAGTGGCCGAGGGCCGTAAGTCGGAATATCTCAGTGGAATAGTGATGGTCAGGGAAGGTAAGGATATCGGCCGGCCGTGGTAATGAGTTGAAATAAGTGTCGGGTAGGTGCGGGAAATACGTGGTAGTGGAAAATAGCGGCCTTTTGATCCTGCCCGCCTGGTGAAGTTCTCGGTTCCAGGCCGTCCGTCAACTGCTTATTCTCAAAAATGCCTGGGTTTATATGCTACGCGATCGGCTCCAGAAAGCCTTTGAGGTGTTTAGCGGGAAGATTTTTCATTGGTTGAAAATCCGGATTCCTTACAATATTATTTTTTGTTTATTTTGGAATTCCTCTCAAGCGTAACTCAATCCGAGCCTATGCGCAGAACTGCGTCGAATTGGTCACTTCGTGAGAGGGTACCATTGAGTTCACTTCCGTTTGTTGCCTCCGACTTGAGTTTTGATGTTTTATGCTAGCGAGGTGTATTTTGTGAGTAAGCATTGTGAATCATAAGAGATATCTTCTCTCTGATATAACATTTCCATGTCCCTCATTACTTAAACGTAACGAAAAAGTTATGTTCTTTTTTTAAAAGAAAGGTAACAGGAGATGGAAAATGGATACATTACAATAACGTGAACTTCAATAAATGGTGAAGCAGCAAATCGAACTACCATTAACGGTCTTCATCCAAACAAGAACGCTTAGATGAAGGGAAGATATTTATTCGAACCCCTATTCACCAAGGACCAAGATTAGCATTAGGGATATACTAACACTAAACACAACGGAAGGAAAACCCAAATTCACACATTTGTACATACAATAAAATTTGACTTATTATATTCATAATATACATACCAATGGTATTTGGAAGAAAGAATACACAAACGTGTCCCAACAACTAGAAATATACGCACATTGTTCCATGAACAAGCAGTATGTGGAAGGGGTACAAAGAGGAAAAAAATTACTTTATTATGGAAAGTAAAAAGCTACGTAGTTTTACCGTTCCCTGTCGGGGTCTGAGACGCATCTCCCCTGGAAAAGAAGATATGAGAAGAAACTGTTCCTAAAAGAATGAAGAAGCTTAGTTTACATGTGGTGTCCGTTATCCATTTCTTTTCATGACCTCAGAGACTGAAGGGAGAGAGAATAAAATAACGAAGGTCCTAACGCTAAAAGTCGAGTTGAGCTTTTGTGGTTTCCGTACTCAGTCGACAAATCAGCCACCGGTGACTACGCTATATTCAGATTCGGCACTTACAATTTTTGTGGCCATCCTTAGGTTTCAAGCAAGAGCATTCTCCAGCGAAGATCCCTTGTGTTAAGCAGAGCGCGATTCTTAGTGAAGAAACCTTTGGTTGCTCCTTGGTGTCCCTCAGTGTTGGGTATGATCCTTTGGTTGTTTCTTGGTGTCCCTTAGTGTTGCAGGTCCGTTCGTCAATGTCGAATAACGACTGTCAATATCAGCGATTAAATAGTTAACTAACCCCGTATTCGGGCTGCTGATTGACTGGGGGTTAAACCACGTGATCTCGCTGAATCTATGGATTTAAGTGGTAGATTACAGCACGCCTTATATACAGAAAATAATTCAACAGACACAAGGCCTTAACTACTGGGCACCTAATGAAGATCGAACTATGTGTTCAGAAATAATTGATTTGTGAGACTTGCATGCTATTAGCAAAGAGCTTCTTTTATTTTTACTTAATAAAACAAATGATTTGACGGAGAATGTTGTGCTGGTACCTAATGGCTATCGGTATGGAAAATGGAATCGGCAAGCTGAGGTCAAATTCTGTCCCAAGCTGTTTTCGTTCACTTCACATTAATGCCCTTCTAGAAGACATGAATTCACTTCTCTTCCCAGTCATAGGCAAAAGAACAGACCTTAGTGGACTCTCTAGCCTTGGTGGTTTGCAGCCACTCTATGAGAAGAGCATCTCTGGATTCAAACTGGTGGACGCAATGGAAAAGCAAATTATATATTCCAAGAATAGTCATGATTTCTATTTACCCGTCCATTCTGCCACGGACAGGATGTGACACAAGGTCATTTTTTAAAGCAGATGGTTTGAAATACAATTTTTTAAATACAGCTGGTTTGAATTCAGATTTTTCCTTCTCCTAGACAAGTTACCTAACCAAGGCTAAAGAACCCTATCTGTCCTACTATTTACCCATAGCTGAAGGGGGACAGATGGATTCATGACTTTACCAAGGACCTTAGCACGAAGTGAAGCAAAAAAGATCGCATCGAAGATTTGAACTCGAGTCACCGATTCTATTTCCAACGACGATAACCGTTACGCTAAACGCACCTCCATAAGAATAGAATCGTCATTGTAATTCCCAATTTAATATGAAGAGGTAGAATAGTAGTCCTAAAATAATATGACTTCCTATTCATATATATTGATATCGATAATATTTCTCATCTCCCACAAGTTATAAGAATACTTACAAAGATTTATAAAGCATAAGACTACATAAGAAGGCTCGTGGTGTAATGGTTATCGTCGTAAGAAACTGACCCAGTTACCCGAGCTCAACTCCTGGACGAGGTTGTTTGTATTTCAAATTGGAAAAGGTATGTATCCAACTATTCTCTGTTCAGCTATGGGTGAATACTAGGATGGTCTGGGCTTTTAAACCCTGGTTAGGCAACTAGTTTGGAAGAAGGAAAACTTTCAATTCAAATCCGTTAAACTCTGCTCAAGAAATTGACGATGTGTCATACATCCTGCTTGTGCAGTTAGGTTGATAGATATATACATAGCGTCGGTGAAATGGGATGGAAAGATTGTATTGCGTCAGTTTAAAAAAAGGGCCTGTTACCCCCCCCCCCCAAAAAAAAAAAACAAAAAACAAAAAAAAACAGTATTCAAAATCTTGGTTATCACCTGGTATGGAATATCGACCAGTAAGTACCGGTAGAAAACACCATGTGTCATATCCTATTCGTGCAGAGGAGGTTGTTAGTAAATATATACCTAATGTCGGAGGAAGGGGATAAAGCGATTGTAGTGCGTCAGTTTTAAAAGTAGGACGATCCAGCCTGTTACACGCCCACCACAAAAAGAACAACAAAAAACAACCCCCCCCAAAAAAAAACAACAACAACAAAAACATTAAAAAAAAAAGAACAACACAAAATAGTATTCAAAATCTTGAATTTCACCTGGTATCGAATATCGATCAGGAAACACCTAATTCTTAATAGGCTCAAATCCATTTACTTATGTGTTCATTGTGACTTTTTATTGTGGTGTTTATTAATATGTATGCACAGCGTTTGTGTTGAAGTTAGTGTCGGCACACGGATTTCTTGTCTCTGTTCGTTCACGCCTGACTGCAACCCTGAATGAGTCTCGTGTTCAGGGAAGCATAAAATTTACGAGCGCAATTCTCAAGTCTGCAACGAATCCAATACCCGAGTCACCTCTTCCTTTTAAACGAGAATCATTGAGGATTCTGTGTTTCTCACTCACTAAAGTACGGACGCTAAAAGCCATTGGCACGAACGGCTGCCCCATTGGCGCAAAACAAAGGAATAATGAAAAGAATAAAAAAAAAGGGGGGCGTTCTTTGTACTTTTCGGTAAGAGGAGAGTTCAATTAGGTCCACAATTTATGGTTCACATAAAACTAACAATCAAAGCTTGAGGTTAATGTCCCTATGTTTATTTCTGCTGCTGATGATAGTTATTTAAAAAAAAATGTTTTAATGATTATTAACTTGATTAAAAAAAAGAAAAGTTAATTGCCCAACCCGTTCAACACGGGTAGGATTTGACACAAGTTCATAAGTAAGGAGCATCCAGCGAGGATCGGAATCACTCACTTTTCAGTAGTAATGGATCTGCGAGACTAGCTTGCTAACTATTAAACCACGACGGGACGCCTAACTTTATTAAAAAGACAACAAAAAATACGGTTATTTCCTATAAGATGATCAACGGCGAACCACTCTTGACTGATAAATTATTTATTTATTTTCCAATTAAACTAACCCTAACCCGAACCCTAACCCTAACTCCGTCTTCTTTTTTCCTAGTAGATCAATAAATAAATAATTTATCAGTCAAGAGTGGTTCCCCTTTGATCATGTTAGACTTATAGGAAATAACCAAAAATACTTATAACTTTATTAGAATTATTTATTTATTTTCTTATTTTCTCCTTCGTAATCTAAATTTATTTTCTTAAATTCAATTTTATTTCTAAATGCATCTGTTTTTATTGTTATCTCCCTCCTCCTACACTTGTTCCGAAGAGCATTCACCTAGGAACCGCAAGGTTACGGGTTCGATACCGGACCTCACCAACTCAGTGTATGAGTAGCACAGCGTGCGGTAAAATCGGGAGCTAATGGACCTAAACATATCTCTCTGGTTTAGCGCTAGTAAAAAGGGAATATACTCCCTCACTGTCCGGTGATACAGACAATATGGTACTCTACTGATATTGCTTACTGGCACCTGCTTCTACTCTTCCCCGTAATTCACTTTTATCAATTAATTCCTTCTCCTCACGTTTCTTTTCTTTTTTTAATGTATTTTTATCCCCCCCCCCGCCTCTTTAGGTTCCCCAAGCTTTTCTTCTTTGTTTCCTTTGGTCACCCACAAACCTTGAAATACAGTCATTTTTATTTTCATTTACTATAGAGAAATAAAAAAGCCAAAAGTAGCTGAACAGAAATCTACACGACACAAATTTACGTCTGAAAAGAAATCTTTCCTTTTAGTTCTATATCTTACATCTATTCATCAAATGTCAATTTTGTCCTTCGGTCTGACGTCGCATAATTCAGCAACATCTGCGGGTGTCGCTGTGGCGTAATGGATGGATTGCGTAGTGAGCGAGTTCGAACTCAAGTCGTGCTATTTCTCTGAGTGTTTGAGATGAGGCTTGATGATTAGTATTATCTGTGTTATTCGGACTATTGTCCCCATCTTCATTGTTATTTGTACAACGGACACATGGCCTAGTGGATAAGGTAGTTAGGTTAAGACAGTTCTAAGTGACAGTTATCTCTGGATTCCGGGTTCAATCCTGAGTAGAGGCAGTAACATAGAAAAATAATTAACACAACTCCTACCCCAGCTATGGTTAGCGGAATGAGAACAGGATACCCCCGAGGACTAAATAAAGGGTTAAGTTCGAAGTTCCGTGGTGGCTCCCGATTACGACAAGAAAGTTCCCGAGTTCGAAAAGAAGGTTCCCGAGTCCGACAAGAAATACCCGAAGAAGGCCGGAGGGCATATCGGCCCAGACGTTGTACAAATAATAATGAAGATGGGAACAATAGTCCGAATAACACAGATAATACTCAAGTCGTGCTATTATGTTCACTTCCGGTCTAATACGAAAGGTATAAACCTCCTCACCCCTCTAGCTATGGGTTAAATAGTACTATTACTGTTCTTCTACTAGGATGGCTTTAGCATTAAATAACCCACGAAGATTGATATACCATTAAACAAAGAAACCAAACTAATCAACAAGAGCTAGGGCTAATGCCACCAATACACTGTCGGTGTGGATTAGAATACGCTGACTGTATCTCGTGCAGAGGGGTAAGAACCCTTAGACACAAAACTGCATCTAAGGGGTAAGGCTCCAATTCTGAAGCCCTGATGTGTGCGGAATACTCATTCATAGCCATTACTCCCAGGTCCACTCTAACCAGAAGTGGTAGTACCTCTTAGGGTTCTATCTATGTGTAACAATTAGCAAATTATTTGTATTTTATTAGACCGTGTGCTAAAAAATCTTAAAAATCACCTACATAAAAAATGTAAATATGAACGTACAATGAACGCGATTCCCTAAACTGTAGGCATAAAATAACCCTAGACGAGTTGATAGTGGAGTGGAGCATTTATTCCTTTTCATTATTCTTAGGTTCACTCTGACCCGAAGTGGGAGTATTAATTAGGGTTCCATCTATGGGTCAAATAAATGTTTGCAAATTATTTGTGTTTAATAGGACAAATTATTTAATAACTGGGAATACCTGATATCATATAACCGTGTGCAAAAAAAAAAAAAAAAAAAACAACAACAACAAAAACACCCCCAACAAAGGAACTCATTTTTATAACATGTTTTTTTTAATGATATGCATTTTACAGTTTGGACTCTTCTAAATATTCTGGCAGATTGCAGCAATGCAGTATTCTGGGTGGTCTCAATTCTTCCTCTGATTTCCAAATTTTCCAGTCTTTTTTCCAAGCTTTTTGGGACCGTTCCAAGTGCACCAACTATAATTGGTATCACTTTGACTTTCATATTCCATAGCTTTTTCAATTCTCTGGCAAGGTCCAGTTATTTGTCCATCTTTTCATTTTCCTTCGGCTTCACCCTGTGATCTGCTGGAACCCACCAGTTGGCACCTTCTCTTTATTATTATTATTATTATTATTATTATTATTATTATTATTAGAATTTTTTTACACCAGCGTTTGCTGATGGTCTTATTTCAATTCATTCTGTTGTTTTTATGATGTTTCAGATAATAATATATCTGCTTTTCCCACATCTTCTGTGTTGACTGTTGTCTGTGACCGCGACATTTTAAGTGCATTGTTTCACTGTAATGAATATGTAAATGCACCTTTTCGTATTTTTGCTTCTTTGTCCGGCCTCCAGCATAATTGCTTTCCAGGTGAATGCTCCGAACTCTTGGATCATTAAAAAGAGACTTTTACATCGAAGCTTACTTTGGTTCGCACTTTCCATTATTCATTTCAGTTCTAAGAATTCCTCATAAAAAGCCTCCAATCTAAATGAGAATCGACACCCGGCAAAGACTTGGCACCACCGACGGGTCTCGGTCTTCAAATCATCAGTCAATTGCTATTGATGGCGCCTCTCTCACGTTATGTCGGGCTGAACACAAACCTTTACAATTAATGAAAAGTAGGCGTACGTTGAATCGGTGAAGCACTAGACTTGGATCTGACATTTATAACTCATGAGTATGAGTATGAAACATCATCGTAGTGTAATGGTTAACAAGTTAATCTTGCAAAATCAATTATTAGGGAGTTCGATTCTATCTACATACTCCGTACTTATGATCTTGTGCTTCACTCACTCTTTAAGGGATTGGTTATGTTTCTTTTTCGGGGCGGCCCAAAGTCGGTATCAGCCAATCAGCGAGGGAGTCTATCCCCTTTTCACAAGCTCTAGACCAAAGAGATTGTTTTTACGTCTGAGATGGAGCGCCACCTACTATCAGCTCCTTACTTTACCGCACAGATCCCTGTGCTTCTCGCACGCTGAGTTGGCGAGGGCCGGTATCGTACTAGGAACCTTGTGGTTTCTAGCCGAATGCTTTACCGACTTAACTAACTCGGCCCTATTTACCCCAAACTGCAGGGATGAAGGAGTTCTCATACATTTCCCAAGAGTATTAGCCCGAAAGTGAACGTAATATCGCAACTGGAATTCGAACTCGCTTACTACGATGTCGCAGTCCAGAACTTTAGCTACAACGCCAGGGAAACTCCACCCATTTTTTTAGGGAAGTCTCGTATAGTGTAATAGTTTGCGGGTAGGTTAAAAGTAAAAAGTAAATCGTCGGGGTGGCCTAAAGTTGGTATCAGACAGATAGCGCTAGACTAAGGAAATTGTTTTTTTAGTGTCTGAGGTAGAGCGCCACACCTACCATCAGCTCCTCACTTTATCGCACAGATCTCTGAGCTATTCATTCGCTGAGTTGGCAAGGGCCGGCGTCGAGCCAGAAGTCTTGTGGGTCCCGGGCGGACGCTCTGCCGACTGAGCTAAACCGACCCAAGATTAGCAGAGCATTATTACTTATTTCGATTCTCACTGGATGCTCAATACTCCAGGCCTTGTGTGAAACTAATTTGAACTTTGTAACTGACTATTATTCAATGGAAAAATCTCACTAAAAAACAAAAAAAACAAAAAACAAAAAAAAACACCGCCCTGTCAGCTGGGGCGTTAGAATGCACCGACTGCACCTCTGCAGAGAGGTAAAACTCCCCCAATGGGGCCACCTGTTGGCCGTGGGTGGCGACCCGTGATGCTTAAGGATAGAGCCCAGGTGAATGAGCAGTTCATGACATGCAATACTCCACTTTGGCCCTATCTTGGGCTAGACGGGCGGTCGAAGAGGCTCCTCCAATCGATCGGCTGGTCACGCCAAGCCCTAGCACCTATATGATTTTCCCAACCCTATTGCCCTTATGGCAAGCCCCAACCCCTTTTTTATCATATGGGTGCTAGAAGGCGGTGGCTGCGGGTCTACATGTCCTGGGAATGACATTAAACTCTATCTGATGGTGAGGTTCCAGTTCTGGAGGTTTGGGGAATGTGGAGCACCCCTTCATCACCATTGCTCCCTGGTCCACTCTGACCCGGAGAGGTAGTACCTGTTAGGGTCCCATCTATTGGTTAAATAGAAAAATGTATTTATAAATAAATTGTATTATCCATTAAGAATTGATTTATTTCAAAACTTTATCGGCATTAAATGACCCACTGAGGTTAATATTCCGTAAAACAAAACAAAAAAAACCCCCAAAAAAACAACAAAAAAACAAAAAACAAACCTTGTGGGGTTGTAATAAGGACTTGTCAATGTTGACACTGAGTGAAACAGCTTTTTTCTTTTTAAATTCTGCCACTGCTTAGACGGTAAGGTAATTATGGGAAAGTGGTTTGTTCAAATACTGACACACTCTCTTTTCCGTCAGTCACTGAGACGTGCCAGTGACGTGAACTTTTTTAAAAATCAAGATATCTGCTCCTAGGACAAAGCACAGGGATGTGGGTTAATGCCTTTCCGAAACAGCCTCAGTCAAAATTCAGTCATGTCCCATACTAATAAGCGTTACATAACCCGCAATGTCAATTGCTAATCAATAAAAAGAAGAGTTATTAACTTGATCAAAGGACAGAGGAGACTTCTAGTGGTATACACTCAAGAGTTATAGTATTAGAGTAAAATAAAAAAATCGGTGAAGTTGCCTATTGTCGGTATCAGTCAAACAGCGAGGGAGTCTATCCCCTTTTTAATAACGCTCGACCAGTGAGATTGTTTCAGCGTCTGAGGGAGAGCGCCACACCAACAATCAGTCCCCAACTTTACCGCACCAATCCAAACGGTGCTACTCGTGCGCTGAGTTGGCGAGGGCCGGTATCGAACCCAGAATCTTATGGTTACAAGGTGGATGCTGTACCGACTGGTGATACAATTTTCAGAGCTCTGGGTAGTGAGGAGTACCCCTTCATCCCCATTACTCTCAGATCCACTCTGACCTGGAGTGGAAATACCTGTTAGAGGGTTAAATACAAAAAAAAAAAAAAAAAAATAGCGAGTTACACATGTGTTTTAAAAATGAGTTAAAAAATGTTGAATACCCATCAATAATGAATAAAACAAAACGCCTTCGACATAAAATGACCCAGCAAGGGTTGATGTGCCGTAAAATCCAACCAACCAGCCAACCAACCTATCGACTATCGCTCTTGGTAAGTCTTTTACACTAACCACAAGTAAGTCGAACAAGATACGCTGGACACAACCGGAGAAGCAACGATGAACTCATAAGTAACGTTTTCCAGTGGACTCCTACACATGGACACACCAGTGTAGACTGAATAGCAAAACCTAAATCAATCGGTCCTGTGCAGATTATGTATGCCATGCAGAAGACCTACCAGAAGTGATGACTGACACACCACACACACCACACACACACAGAGGGAGAGAGAGAGAGAGAGAGAGAAGAGAGAGAGAGAGAGAGAGAGAGAGAGAGAGAGGGAGAGAGAGAGATGGGGATACGGACTGTCAGCTAACCTGATGATGGTGATGATGTATCAATAAAACTTTCTCCCGTCATATAGAATCCTCCCAGGGATTTTAAAAAAAAAATATTCTTAACATGTTATATCTTAAGTTAGAATAGATATTTATTGAGATTCTAGAAAATTTAATAAGTGACGGGCTTCGCGAGATAAGGTGTCTTTTAATAAAATTTAATAAAAAATATTCTATAAAGAAATAGTATTCACCATTTTCAGATAACACTTTTTTTGGTGTAAAATCAAATGAATCATGTTTATCTGTGCAAGAGAAAAAAAAAATGAATATTTTTTATAACCGAGGATAAAACGGTATCATTATCAGTTCAATTGAAATATTGGATCTCCGGTGGGGGATTTCTGAATTTTCAAGATTATTTTACCGTAGTCGTTCACGATGACTGCTTTATCAGTGTGGGCTGATCGTTGAAGTCGTCCGTAAAATGATTTCCAAGGTTTTGTAAAAATCGTAAGAGGTTCGCGAAAAAATAAATCTTGTAGTTATTGGCCTAGTGGATAAAACGTTTGAAATAGAAACTATATGTCTCTATGAAAGGTTCGATTCAAACATTTCTATTGCCAAATAGTTTTCATGGTTAAACTCTTTGCCAACTTTAAGCGCTCACATCGGCTCTCCCACCGGTGTCATTCCACTGTAAACCGGTGGCAGCGGCTCTCGCACGTTCATTATAATTGAGCAGAAGAACTCAGATTACAATAATAATAGGACTTTATTTGAATTGAATGTGTTCTGAGGTAATAGATTGTGACTCTGAAATATCCTATCATACAGGATAAAAATACCAAGAAAATTGGTTAAAGTCGTGGGGAAAATTTGGTGGTTAAAGAGTAAAACTATTTAACTAGGTGCTAATTCTGAAGCTCTGGAAGTATAGGAGTATCTCTTCACTGCCATAACTTCTAGATCCCTTTTATCCGGAGTTCTTGTAACTGTTATGGTTCCATCTATGGATCAAATTAGATCTTGTTTAAAAAATCGTATTTGAGAGGACCGCTGTACCACCAAAAACAGAAAAAAAACTTAAAACAAAAAAACTCTTAAAAAGCAAAAACTACACAAAAATATAAATATGAACGTACAATGAATGCGATTCCCTAACGTTTTGGCATACTCAGACGGGTTGACATGCAGATAATATTATAAAAAATTAGTAGGTATAGTTCGTAGCTCATACGCGCCACTCCTATTAATACATTGGATTATACAAAAGAGAGTAACCCCAACATAAATATTCGGTAGGAAAAGAAAATTTTATGAAGATAACAGCATTTCATTAACAACATACAAAGATAAAACATGGTTCCAGTCCAAACCATAAAAAGACACACAGAATGTTTCCAAGGAAAATGAAGAAGTGTTAAATACAGATACCGGCCAGTGCTGATGTTATCTCAACAATTCACTTACCTAATTTAGGCCTTGATATCTTGACGTCAGAAAGAGGCTGAACAACGATGAGGATGAGGTAAATAATGCATCCCGGCAAATATCACCTGCAGAAAGATGTTTATAAAAGTTACCGGGGTATCAGTTCCAGGTGCTAACACCCGTCATTACTATAACTATACTAGGTTTTTCCAAAATGGCTAACAACAACACAGAATATTCGGTAGGGAAAAAACAAGTCAATTTATAAGAAGATAATAACATATAATTTAACAAACATACAAGATAAAAATGGTTCCAGTCCCAAACCACAAAAAGGGACACAAGGATGTTCCAAGGAAAATGAAGAAGTGTAAGGTAAAGGGGGAGAAATCACTTACAGTCTTTATCCTCAGGGGACGAGGTGGGATATTAGGATACCAGTGCTTCGTCGCACGAGAACGAAAAGACTCAACGTCCGTTTCGTTCCACGTCGGTTTGAATAAAAAGGACGATCTATGACCCATCTTGTCACCTGACAAAAAGACACGTGACGTGGAAAGCTCACCCCAATAAAAAATAAATACAGAAACTAAGATTTAATTATTGTGTCCAAACAAATTCACCCCTATAAAAACTAATCAAAGAATCGAATCAGAATTATCAATGTTCAATTGAAGAAATTACCTTTCGACGTAATTGGTTTTGTTGTCGAGATTTGAAGTTTCACTCTCGTCTAGATTTAGAAATAACTCCCCATTTTCAAATTATGTAGTATTGCATAATTTATTTAATAACTGCGCCAATAGAAAAGGGTTGTTGCGAATAATTTGCATATTGTTTAGCATTTTTACATCACCAGCCCTCGTGGGTGCGTATTTCTAAATCTAGAACGAGAGTGAAACTTCAATTCGGACAACAAAACCAATACGTCGAAAAGGTAATTTCTTCAATTTTGAACATTGATAATTCTGATTCTTGATTCTTTGATAGTTTTTATTGATATTGTTGGACACATAATTAAATCTTAGTCTGTATTTATTTTTTTATTGGTTGGAGCTTTCCAACGTCACGTGTCCTTTTTGTCAGGTGACAGATGGGTCATAGATCGTCCTCTTTTATCAACACGACGTTGGAACGAAACGGACGTTTGAGTCTTTTCCGTTCTCGTGCGACGAAGCACTGGTATCCTAATATGCCCCACCTCGTCCCCTGAGGATAAAACTGTAAGTGATTTCTACCCCCTTTACCTTACACTTCTTCATTTTCCTTGGAACATCCTTGTGTCCTTTTGTGGTTTGGACTGGAACCATGTTTTATCTTTGTATGTTGTTAATTATATGTTATTATCTTCTATAAATTGACTTGTTTTTTCCCTACCGAATATTCTGTGTTGTGTTACCATCTTTTGGAAAACCTAGTATATTATAGTAATACGGGTGTTAGCTACGAACTGATACCCCGGTAACTTTTATAACATCTTTCTGCAGGTGATATTTGCCGGATGCATTTTACCTCATCTCATCGTTGTTCACCTCTTTCTGACGTCAGAGGATATCAGGCTAAATTAGGTAAGTGAATTGTTGAGATAACATCAGCACTGGCCGGTATCTGTATTTAACACTTCTTCATTTTCCTTGGAACATTCTTGTGTCCTTTTTATGGTTTGGACTGGAACCATGTTTTATCTTTGTATGTTGTTAATGAAATGCTGTTATCTTCTATAAATTTTCTTTTCCCTACCGAATATTTTATGTTGGGTTACTCTCTTTTGTATAATCCAATGTATTATAGGAGTGCGCGTATGAGCTACGAACTAATACCTACTAATTTTTATAATATTATCTGCATGTCAACCCGTCTGAGTATGCCAAAACGTTAGGGAATCGCATTCATTGTACGTTCATATTTATATTTTTGTGTAGTTGCTTTTTAAGAGTTTTTTGTTTTTAAGTTTTTTTTTTCGTTTTTGGTGGGTACACGGTCCTCTCAAATACGATTTTTTAAACAGATCTATTTGATCCATAGATGGAACCATAACAGTTACTAGAACTCCGGATCAAAAGGGATCTAGAAGTTATGGCAGTGAAGAGATACTCTATACTTCCAGAGCTTCAGAATTAGCACCTCAGTTAAATAGTTTAACTCTTTAACCACCAAATTTTCCCCACGACTTTACCAAATTTTCTTGGTATTTTTATACCTGTATGATAGGATATTTCAGAGTTCACAATCTATTCACCTCAGAACACATTCAATTCAAATAAAGTCCTATTATTATTGTAATCTGAGTTCTTCTGCTCAATTATAATGAACGTGCGAGAGCCGCTGCCACCGGTTTACAGTGGAATGACACCGGTGGGAGAGCCGATGTGAGCGGCTTAAAGTTGGCAAAGAGTTTAACCATGAAAACTATTTTGGCAATAGAAATGTTGAATCGAACCTTTCATAGAGACATATAGTTCTCATTTCAAACGTTTATCCACTAGGCCAATAACTACAAGATTTATTTTTTCGCGGAACCCTCTTACGATTTTTACAAAACCTTGGAAATCATTTTACGGACGACCTTCAACGATCAGCCCACACTGATAAAGCAGTCATCGGTGAACGACTACGCAAATTTCTTGAAAATTCAGAAATCCCCACCGGAGATCCAATATTTCAAATTGAACTGATAATGATACCGTTTTATCCTCGGTTATAAAAAATATTCATTTTTTTTCTCTTGCACAGATAAACATGATTCATTTGATTTTACACCAAAAAGTGTTATTCTGAAAATGGTGAATACTATTTCTTTATAGAATATTCTTTTATAAATTTTATTAAAAGACACCTTATCTCGCGAAGCCCCGTCACTTATTAAATTTTCTAGAATCTCAATAAATATCTATTCTAACTTAAAGATATAACATGTTAAGAATATTTTTTTTTAAATCCCTGAGGATTCTTATATGACGGAGAAAGTTTTATTGATATCATCATCACATCATCAGGTTACGCTGACAGTCCGTATCCCCATCTCTCTCTCTCTCTCTCTCTCTCTCTTCTCTCTCTCTCTCTCTCTCTCTCTGTGTCAGTCATCGCTTCTGGTGGTCTTCTGTATGGCATACAGAATCTGCACAGGACCGATTGATTTAGGTTTTTTGCTATTCAGTCTACACTGGTGTGTCCATGTGTAGGAGTCCACTGGAAAACCGTTACTTATGAGTTTTATCGTTGCTTCTCCGGGTTGTTCCAGCGTATCTTGTTCGAATTACTTGTGGTTAGTGGTAAAAGACTTACAAGAGCGATAGTCGATAGGTTGGTTGGCTGGTTGGTTGGATTTTACAGCACATCAACCCTTGCTGGGTCATTTTATGTCGAAGGCGTTTTGTTTTTAATTCATTTATTGATGGGTATTCAACATTTTTAACTCATTTTTTAAAACACATGTGTAACTCGCTGATTTTTTTTTTTTTTTGTATTTAAACTCTAACAGGTTTTCTCACTCCATGTCAGAGTGGGAATCTTCTGAGAGTGGGGATGAAAGGGGTACTCCTCACTACCCAGGCTCTGAAAATTGTATCACCAGTCGGTAACAGCAGCCGTACATTTGCTTAAATCCTTGTAACCATAAGGTTCTGGTTTCGATACAAACGGCCCTCGCCAACTCAGCGCACGAAAAGTAGCACCGTTTTGATTGGTGCGGTAAAGTTGGGACTGAATTGTTGGGTGTGGCGCTCTCCTCAGACGCCTGAACATCTCACTGGTCGAGCGTTATTAAAAAGGGATAGACCTCCCTCGCTGTTGACTGATACCGACAATAGGCAACTTCACCGATTTTTATTTTTATTTTACTCTAATACTATACACTCTTGAGTGTATACCACTAGAAGTCTCCTCTGTACTTTGATGCAAGTTAATAACTCTTCTTTTAAATTGATTAGCAATTGAATTGCGGGTTATGTAACGCTTATTAGTAATGAGGATCAAATGGTCCGAATTTTGCTGGGCTGTTTTCCGGAAAGGCAATGAACCCACATCCCTGTGCTTTGTCCTAGGAGCAGATAATCTTGAATTTTAAAAAAAAATTCACGTCACTGGCACGTCTCAGTGACTGACGGAAAAGAGAAGTGTGTCAGTATTTGAACACTAAAACACTTTCCCAATAATTACCTTAACCGTCTTAAGCAGTGGCAGAATTTAAAAGAAAAAAAAGCTGTTCACTCAGTGGTGCAACATTGACAAGTCCTTATTACACCCCACAAGGTTTGTTTTTTGTTTTGTTTTTTAATTTTGGTTTGTTTTTTTTTTTTTTTTTTTTTTGGTTTTTTTTACGGCATATCAACCTCAAGTGGGTCATTTAAATGCCGATAAAGTATTTGAATAAATCAATTCTTATGGAATAATAACAATTTAATTTATAATACATTTTTCTATTTAACCAATAATGGGACCCTACAGGTACTACCTCTCCGGATCAGAGTGGACCAGGGAGCAATGGTGATGAAGGGGTGCTCCCATTCCCAAACCTCCAGAAACTGGCCTCACCATCAGATAGAGTTTAATGTCATTCCCAGGACAATGTAGACCCGCAAGCCACCGCCTTCTATCTAAAGGCACCCATAATGATAAAAAAGGGGTTGGGGCTTGCATAAAGGGCAATAGGGTTGGGAAAATCATATGAGGTGCTAGGGGCTTGCGTGACCAGCCGATTCGATTGGAGGAGGCCTCTTCGACGCCCGTCTAGCCCAAGATAGGGCCAAAGTGGAGTATTGCAATGTCCATGAACTGCTCCATTCACCTGGGCTTATCTCTTAAGCATCACGGGTCGCCACCCCGGCCCAACAGGTGGCCCCATTGGGGGGAGTTTTACCTCTGCAGAGGTGCAGTCGGTGCATTCTAAAACGCCCAGCTGACAGGGCGGTTGTTTTTTTTTTGTTTTTTTGTTTTTTTGTTTTTTAGTGACATTTTCCCATGAAATAATAGTCAGTTTACAAGTTCAAAATTAGTTTCACACAAGGCCCTTGGAGTATTGAGCATCCAGTGAGAATCGAAATAAGTAATAATGCTCTGTATCTGGGTCGGTTTAGCTCAGTCGGTAGAGCGCCGCCGCGGGACACAAACTTTGGCTCGACGCCGGCCGCTTGCTAACTCAGCGAATGAATAGCTCAGAGATCTGTGCGATAAGTGAAGGAGCTGAATGGTAGGTGTGGCGCCTACCTGCAGACACTAAAAAAACAATTTCCTTAGTCTAGCGCTATCTGTCTATACCAACTTTAAAGGCGCAACCCGACGATTTACTTTTTACTTTTAACCTACCCGCAACCTATTACAACTAATAACGGACTTCCCTAAAAAATGGGTGGAGTTTCCCTGGGCGTTGGTAGCTAACAGTTCTGGACTGCGAACATCGTAGTAAGCGAGTTCTGAATTCCCAGTTGGCGAATATTTACGTTCACTGTTTTCGGGTAATACTCTTGGGAAATGTAATGAGAACTCCTTCATCCCTGCAGTTGGAAGTAAATAGGGCCGAGTTAGTTTAAGTCGGTAAAGCATTCGGCTAAGAAACACAGGTTTCCTAGTACGATACCGGCCCTCGCCACTCAGCGTGGCGAGAAGCACAGGATCTTGTGCGGTAAAGTAAGGAGCTGATAGTAGGGTGGCGCGCTCCATTCTCAGACGTAAAAACAATCTCTGGTCAGAGCTTGTGAAAAGGGGATAGACTCCCTCGCTGATTGGCTGATACCGACTTGGGCCGCCCCGAAAAGAAAACAATAACCAATCCCTTAAAGAGGAGTGAAGCACAAGATTCATAAGTAACGGGGTAAATGTAGATAGAAATCGAACTCCCTAATAATTGAAATTTTTGAGCAAGATTACTTGTTAACCATTTAACCTACGATGATGTTCATTCCATGAGTTATAAATGTCAGATCCCAAAGTCTAAGTGCTTCACCGATTCAAGCGTACGCCCTACCTTTTCATAATTTGTAAAGGTTGTGTTCAGCCGACATAACGTGCAGAAGGCGCCATCAATAGCAATTGACTGATGATTTGAAAGACCGAGAACCGTCGGTGGTGCCAAGGTCCTTTGCCGGGTGTCGATTCTCATTTAGTTGAGGCTTTTTATGAGGAATTTCTCTAGAACTGAAATGAATAATGGCAAGTGCGAACCAAAAAGTAGCTTCGATGTTAAAAGTCTCTTTTTAATGAATTCCAAGAGTTCGGAGCATCAACCTGGAAAGCAATTATGCTGAGGCCGACAAAGAAGCAAAAATCGAAAAAGGTGCATTTAACATATTCCATTACAGTGAAACAATGCACTTAAAATGTCGCGGTCACAGACAAACCAGTCAACACAGAAGATGTGGGAAAAAGCAAGATATATTATTATCTGAAACATTCATAAAAAACAACAGAAATGAATTGATAATAAGACCATCAGCAAACAACTGGTGTAAAAAATTCTAATAATAATAATGATAATAATAATAAATAATATTAATAATTAATAATAAGAGAAGGTGCCCAACTGGTGGTTTCCAGCAGATCACAGGGTGAAGCCGAAAGGAAAAATGAAAAGATGGACAAATAACCTTGGGAGCCTTAGCCAGAAGAATTGAAAGCTATGGATATGAGTCACAAAGTGAATACCAATTATAGTTGGTGCACTTGGAAACGGTTCCCAAAAGCTTGCGAAAAAAGACTGGAAAATTTGGAAATCGAGGTAAGAATTGAGACGACCCAGAATACTGCATTGCTGCAATCTGGCCAGCAATATTTGAAGGAGTCCAAACTGTAAAATGCATATTCATTTAAAAAAACATGTCTATAAAAATTTGAGTTCCTTTGTTGGGGGTGTTTTTGGTTGTTGTTTTTTTTTCTTTGCACAACGGTAGTATGATATAGGCATATTCCCAGTGATAAATAATATTGTCCTTATTAAACACAAATAATTATGCAAATATTTATTTACCCATAGATGGAACCCTAGATCTAATACTCCACTTCGGGTCAGAGTTGAACCTCAAGATAATGAAAAGGGAAAAATGCTCCACTCCACTATCAATTCTCTAGGTTATTTGATTGCCTACGTTTAGGGAATGCGCGTTCATTGTACGTTCATATTACATTTTTTATCGTAGGTGATTTTTAAGATTCTTTTAGGCACACAGGTTAATAAATACAAATATTGTAAGTGACAATTAATAGAACCCTAAGAGGTATACCACTATCTGGATCTCTCTNATCAAATTGGTCTTCTTTTCTTGTTTTGTATTCATCATTTCCTTATTAAATATATCTGAACCGTGTCTCTTGTTCGCTTTTTAGAATGACAGACAAGATCCGAATACGAGGTCAGGTGGTAGATATAAAATGAGCATACTCGGATTACTTCACTGCTGAGTTGATCATTAAGCAGGCATTTTCATCCGGCATTTCAGGGTTCATTTTAAAACAGTCACGCAAAATCTAGGGGATTACTTCAGGTCCACTATGACCGCGGAGTTTGGGTCGAACCAGTTAAGATTTCGCATTTTAGGTTAAATAGATCTACACATACTGCTTATCTAAAAAATTGAATGCGCCAACAAGCAATGATAAACACAAGCACTTCGGCCGCATAAAATAACGCTGTCAACAAGGGTAGACGATTGCCATAAATCCAACCATAAACGCAACCAGATCTAACAGGCTATCGATCAATGCCGGATCATAGCGGACCTGGAAATAACTCGCATATCGGGGGGGAGCACTCCCACCTGTGCTATGTTTAGACTGGTTAGCCTAAACCAGTGGAACCTCATTTTCGAAGATGGAGGTCTGGTAGGGGTACATTTACGTATTCTAAGACTCCGCCGAAGCCCTCTATATGGTACGCTCAGGGTATCCACGAGTTAAAGCACACACGTCAGATTTAAAATACTAGAAAAGTTACGAATCTTTTCAGAGCGTCGCGTTGTAAGCGACGATATAATTCATACTTTCAGAAGGAAAATATTTAACAAGCAATTATGTCTTAAACGAATTATTTTATTAATGCACTGAATTTCTACATCACTTATTATACTATAGGTCCTATGAGATAGACTTTAGAGAGAAAAAAATAAGAAGTGTTTTTTAATAATAATAAGGGATATATACTTTTTAAAAAGAACAGAAAAATAATTTTAAAGAAGTAAAATTAGAATACAATTGCGTGAAATTTTAATTTTTAGTGTCGCATAGTAAGTGATTTTTAATGGATAATAATCTAAAATTAGATTATATTAACGAATAAACCCGTCTACACCGACATATCCCGATTCTTCATTTATTCATTTTCAGTTTGCAGTTTTTGCCAATATTTTTGATTGGATTATTATTATTATATTCAATTATTCATTTAAATGAGCTTCTCTGTATTTTATAAAAACTCAATCCTGGTGAACCAAGAAGATTTTAAAAATTAACGCGGCTCAATCAAACCTCCTTCATATTAAAAAAATAATAATTCAAGAATTTTAAGGTGGCGGTTTGTTATTTCACAGTTTTACTTGATTTTTTTTCTCGTTGGAAATTGTATTTAAACACATGTAAATTGATTATGTTTTGTAATTTTAAATATTATAATATCAATTTAATTTTTGGGAGTAATGGAGATTAGAATTTGGGGTACACGAAATGACATTCAAGTAAAGAGTTTGAGAAGCGCAATTTTTAATCCCTGAATGGTCGGGAATTTGGTGCGGCGCTTCTGGACAGATCTTCACTAAGGGAAATAATGAATGGCGTCACTTTGTCTGAAATTTTTGAGGTTGAGTTGATCTGTATAATTTTTGATGTTTTTTCAGACTGTTGCTCCTCACTTTAACAGTGGTATAGTGTAAATCCCTTGTAGGAATAAGTTGAATGATTACAGGAGGGAAATATTTTTGGAAAAGAAGACGTCCCTCAAGATAGCAGCAACATATCTTGGGGATGTAGTGACCTCTTGAGTAGAATAAATGATAGAGATGAATACAATTGGGATCAATCATTGAAAAAGGCTAAATCAAATTGCTTTGTCTTTAAGTAAGATCATTTAATCTCAAATCCACAGCCCTTATTCAGCTACAGGGTTTGTTCAACAATTCACGACACATGAATTGTAACATTTACATACCACATCAAGCTTGTGGTGGTTGAAGGCTGGGAAAATAATAGGCTCATGAGGTTCGGATTTAGCGCGAGTAAAAAGCAAATACGAATCTTCCTAGACTTGAATGTCGAGGTTCCTCGATTACTCGCGTGTTTCTACGAATGATAACCGGGTTCGCGCTCATGTTCCGCCTTCTACCTGGCATAAGCTTGTAAAGCAAAAAACCTCGTTATAATCCAGTATCATCTTGAAAAGACCAGTAAATTCTGTCTTGCTCTAATGTTCAATTGAGTGAATTAATCAAGAAGGTTTGATTTGTTTCCAATCGAATCCTAATTGTTCTAAATGCGCATAGTTATTGAATATAATAAATTCTAGCAAAACTTACCCCCGCGGTGTCAGCTTGGGATGTATAAACGCACCGAAAGCCCAATGTACGGCCAACAAGTGATAGGTGGTAATCGTGCTTACCCTCTGCAGAGGTGAGCAGTCGGTGTATTCTAAAGCCCAGCCGACAGGACTAGACAAAATGTTTGTCATAATGAAAATGTTTAATATGAGAAATTTTCGGACAACTATAAGTCTATGACCACAACATTATTTCAACTCTCAGGAGAATATTCAATTAAGTAGATTAAACCAAGGAACTTCTGAAATTCCAAAACAAGATAATGCCCTAATCTGCGTAATTCAACATTTTGTTTTCGTTTAATTTGATTTTCCTTGGGACTATGAAAGGATATGAATGCAGATAGAATACAGTGACACGTTTAACTTGCGAGTTTAATTTCCGTTCGCACTCGTAAATCAAACTTATATTTGTCCTCGTAATAATCAAAATCAATGTTTCCGATTTGAAATAAACTGAAATGCTTCATTAATACGCGTTACAGATAACCCGACGAAAAACACGTACGGCAATTTTGTAATGTTTTTTTTTAATAAGAAAAATATTACTGCAATATAAATAAATGTTGTATAGTGTTTTTAATGTTATTTTTGTTTAAATATTATTTTTTCTTTAATAATCCGTAATACATTTCGTACATAAATTTTAGAAATGTTTTCAGTGAACTTGTCAACATTCAAGCATATCTAAGCTTACTTCTATTTTTAAGCTCTCACACAATGAAAAAATCGAAGTGACGTTCGTAACTGCGGACAAAACTCGTAAGCTGGGTGCACTGCGTAAGTCAAAGTAACATTATATTTATCTACAACGAACAATGATCGACCTTTATTTTTCCTGCACTCACACCTGGTTTGCTCTCGAGTACATTTTGTTTTGATTTTGTTTTTGGAGGGAAGGGTCGGGGTAGCTTAGTGTATGGAATATCAAGTGGGTGTCGCGGGGTTTTCGAGCATTAGATGCATTCTTGCACATTGTTCAGAAACCCTCGAGCGTGATATACGAAATTGGGTCAGTTTTAACGTGGGGTTTCATAATGCATATAGAGCTCTGTTTGGTGCAAGCAGGTTTGGAGGGCTACTGCCCCAAAGCTCAGAATCCCAAAAGCTTGACGGTTCATTGTGATTGTGTGCTATGTCCGTGCCCAATAGAAAGAAGACTCACCCGAGAGAATATCGCTAGGCTTCTCAAGTTTGTTCATATAGACCCTGGGGTTTGAATAAGATTTTTTACAGTTACATGATATCAAATATTGTCTGCGAATAATTTTTAAACAGATCTATTTGATAACAAAGATAGGAACTACCACTCCGGGTCAGAGTGAACTAGGGAATAATGGCAAACGAAGGTGTGCTCACGCCACACTAGCGCCCTCAACATGAGATGCAGTTTTAGAGCCTTATCCAGGGCCCCCTTTTTAAAAGGAGTTTTTCCCTTCTGAAAAAAGGATACAGTCAGCATATTCTAACCCCACTGGACCCTTTGGCCTTTTCCTTGGGCTAGATGGGCGGTCGGAGAGCCCCCTCCGATCAATCGGTTTGGTACATCAAGCCTAGCAACTATATTGATTGCTCCAACCTATTGCCTTAATGGCAAGCCAACTCTTTTTATCATATGGTGCTAGCAAGGCGGTGGCTGATAGTCTACATTGTCCTGGGAATTACGTTAACTTCTATCTGTGGTGAGGTTCCAGTTCTGGAGGTTTGGGGAATGAGGAGCATTCGCTTTCATCACCATTGCTCCCAGGTCCACTCTGACCCGGAGTGGTAGTATTGGTTTGGGCCTCATCTATGAGCTAAATAGAAAATTTGTATTTACAAAATAAATTGTGTATCTATTAGGAATTAATTTATTTCAAACCCGTCCTTCGGGGCGGGGGTCCGGTGTGGTTCGGCATCTGGACCGGTATGTTTAAATTAATAGCGTCGATCCCAGGGGGCTATCCCCCAGGCAATACCTGCCCCTAGATTTAAGGGGCAGGGCTGGGTTTATTGCCCAGCGCCTGAGGCGCCCCCTCGAGGGGGAATAAGACGGGTCGACGCATTTTTGTGACTACTACCCACGAACTTCGGCTTGTGGGTGGGCCCCATATAAAAAACGACCTTGTGTCACGCCCTCATAAGTGGGATGAGAGGCAAATACCTTAATTTATTTCAAAACTTAATCGGCATTAAATGACCCCTGAGGTTGATATGCCGTAAAACAAAACAAACCAAACCAAACAAACCCTACTGACAGAGCGGTCATTATTTCAAGAAAATTGTTCTGCTTTTTTCAATATATTCTTGCCCAAAGTGTGGCATAACTAACATAAGTTTTCTCACTGGGGTTAGCCATTTGTAACTTCTTCATAGAAAATGAACAATTTTTGTTAGCTTTATACAACGAGAATCATTTCCTTTGTTCGTTGAACAGGATGACTGGGGCTAAAATGAGATCACGTTTATAGTAATAGATGCAGTAAATCAAATGTCATGGGTGCCTCGTCGTTTAGAACTTTATGGTAGCGGCTGAGATAGCAAACTAGCACCAGCACAGTTAATTGCAGCAGGATGAAAAGAAAATACAAGCGACCTCATTAGCGATGGTCAGTCTGGATGGGACACTTAGATGGAAGTAAATAGTTTATCACACGAGCGCCTACCATAGTGTGATGGTTATCAAACTGGTCTTCGCTGTCCAATTTGCTGATGCACTGAGCATTCTAAAGTGATGTGACCCGATGTTAAACTGAGCTTAACTTTTAAAATAACAATATTATAATACGTGTTGCTTGTGGAGCTAAATTTAAATTTCTATCAACCTATTGATCGGTGTGGTGTGTGTGTGTGTGTGTGTGTGTGTGTGTGTCCTGTCTGTCTGTCTATGTGTGTTTTGAGCCAACCCCAGCCGCCACTGAACAGGATGCGACACAAGGATCAATTTTAAGTGGAGTTTAACAGGTTTGAATTCAGAGTTTTCCTTCTCCTAGACTGGTAGCCAGACTTAAGGTTAAAGAGCCCAGTCTATCCAACTATTTACCCATAGCTGGAGGGGGAGGATAGTTGATTTCAAACCTTTCACAAGAGTATTTTCTATATGACATGTAATCTGCTTCGACCAGGATTTAAACTCTGGTTGCCGTGTACATTGCAAAAGATGGTAATCGTTACACACCCAGTGCCTCTCTGTGTGTGTGTATCTGTCTGGGTGTCTAATCTGTCGATGCAAGTCTGTTTTACGTATATGTAATACAGTTTCATGTTATCATAGGGAATTCTGAGCTTGGAAACACATTTACTTAAAGGACTCCACAAGGGGGTATAATGGTGACTGAACTAGTTAGTAAGTTTTATTTCTCGTTGGTATTCAAATGCTCCTCATAGCCTGTGCCAGTTAGTAAAAGACAACTAAGGTTATTAAATGACAATATATATATATTAGTGAAAAATAGATGGAAATTAATTACTCGACGTATGAAAATTTAAACACATTTTTGAAAAAACATATGATGCGTTTGTTATGGTAATGTGCTGACAGATCTGTTTTCGACCAAATCGATAGTTGTCTTCATCAAGAGCCGACATAGACGGGAAGAAAAAGTATCCGTTAAAAGACTGTTTACGAAAACGAACGCTGAATTCAACCGCTGAAATTCTTTGAAAATGCCTGTTCTGTTTAAAAATAAAATAAATTTATTTTTAATTTTTTAAAAATTCAGAAGCATTATAGTTTATCAGTAAAACTCAAAAGTTGTAAAAATATATAAAAAATGTAAAGTGGGTATCCAATAGTATAGTATATATTTGCGCTGTTAAAAAAAATATACAAGTCCACAGTGTAATTTGATGTGTGTGTTTTTACCAAGCCTCCAGAACGAAGCAGGATGGGACACAAGGTCAATTTCTTAAGTGAAGTATAACGAATTTGAAATTCAGTGTTCTCCTTATCATCAGACGAGTTGTCTAATCAAGGTTAGAACGCCCAGTCTGGCCTACAACTTACCATTAGCGAAGGAAAATAGTTCGATCCAATACCACTTCAAAGGTATTAGCATTATGTGAATGCAAACAGTAAAGACCGCTACCAGAGAACACACACACAGCGTCGCGCCATATGATATAATATGATATATATATATATATATATATATATATATATATATAGTATATATATAGAAAGCGATATCAATATACGCAATTGGAAAGGCATAGACAGGTATAAACAGATATCTATCATATATGGAAATCTGACCTCATTGATAAGATAGCGATAATCCTTCCAGCCGTGTCAGTGCAACTGTATGGCTACCACTTAGACTCTAACGTCAATGTTGACCTAAGAGTAATGGCAATGAAATACCCTACAATCCCAAGAGCTCCTGAACTAAAGTCTCACCCTCAGATGCAGTTTAGTGTCCATAATCCAGGACACCGGTAGGTTCTTACCCCTATACAGGGGATATAGCAGTGTACTCTTAGTTCCGTTGACAGGCTGGCACAGAAGGAGTCCAAGAGAAGTAACGACTGGGTGGGAAAGGTAATCAACTGAGGAATTGTTCTAGTAACTAACGTTTGACCACACAGGCAAGTAATGGTACGAGGTTGAGTCAAAAAAAGTAATGCCATTTTCTTTAGAACAGGTTATAATTGCCATACAGGAACATGTATCATACATCAAATGAAAGCTGGTCTTCTGTGGATCACATCCCTACTTCTCCACAAATAGTCACCGTTTCTCTACTAACAATGTTCCACCTTCGAATGAGAGCATGTATCCCTGCCCCGTAAAATTATGTTCACTGTTCTTTGAGCCACTACAGATTCACAATATGTTTGCCTCTCTTGGGCCCAGTGAAAGAGGGTTTGGGAGGCAATCCATTATTCCAGTGTATAACACAAATAAATCTTGTTCTGGAAAATAAGATGCACAAACATTATCTAGGATTTTCGAGATAAAAAGATTCAACCAATCAAGCCAGAAGATAGATTCTAGTTTTTAGTTAATAAAAAAAGAAAAGAACTTATCAACTTAGAAACTTTGCCGTGTTCAACTAATCTTAGCAAAAGATAGGAGAATCGAAACAGGTGGATAATATCTGGATCTTTGTAAAAAGGTGCAAGGCCATGAAAGGTGACTGTGTAGCCAGTCTATAGTAGGAGCCCTGCATGAATAATAGCTGAAATCTGGAATAAAGCTAGAAGAGCTGAACATTCCGAGGAATGATTAGGCTGCCTAGACCAGAGCACTATTGCAAAATCAACCCAAATCTGGGGATAGTGCTGGAGAACTAAGGCAAACTTGCTGTCCATTTGATGGAACTTCCAGTGAAGAATAATGGAAGAGAAAACAACTCGTAAAGGAGTAATTGAAGATGATATGATAAGAACTTTACAGGCGTTATTAACCTTTGGTAAATGAATTATCACTTATATTTTAAAGTAAGTGGGCTTGACATCAAGGGTGGCAAGGACCCCCCACCCCGGAATGCCGGGATTTAATTCATCAATACAATATATATATAGAGTATTTTAAGATTGATTAAAATATAAAATTAAATTTTCCCAATTTAATTGGTGCCCTAAAGAAGGGAAGCTAATGACTACCGCAGAATGGCTTGGAAGAGAGCACAAAATATATATTCACATTTTCTTATTAATAAATTCAATATCTATGATCACGTGATGTCGGTAGTTACCCCCATTCAACGCACGGGTAGAATGTGACAAGTAAGGCCGGCGGGAATGGGATCATCTCGGCGAGGAACGAACTCGCTAGTTCAGTTTGTAATCGATCTACTAGACTAGCTTCTATGATTATGTCATGGTTATTCGATATATTACAGGTTGTTTGAATACTCCATTCTAAAAGTAAGTATATTCCTCCTGACTAGATGTTCTCACAGTATTTTCCGGGAAAAGAATAGAGGGCAAAAAAAATGTTAGTCGTGGTTGTGGTGATGTGATGTAAAGTAGTGTCAACGGTCAATATCAACATAGTCCTTAGGGTTATTTTTTTAAAAAAAGTCTGTCCTACTTTTTACGCCATAACTAAGGAAAGAAGAGAGTTGATTCATGGGCTTTTCTAAGAAAGATTAAACTGATATGAAATATAATTTTAACTCAGCTGAATGCCTGTTCATTTCCATGATAAAATCAGTAGAGAATGTTTGATGGTTGGTTCTGGGTTTGGATTTATTACGGCATCTCAACCCTTGTTGGTTTTATTCTAGTGTCGAGATATTTTGTTTTATACGTTCCTTGTTGGGTTATTCATTGTTTGTTTTCAACTCAATTTTTTAAACCCAATTTTAATACTCATCTTTTTATCAAATTAAACCGCTTATATAGTGTTTAACAGGTACTTACGGCCCTGGTTCAGGGTGGATCGTGAGAGTAATCGGCGATAATGGGGTGTACTTCGCACAATTCCTCAGAGTCAAGAATTGGAACTTCAGCTAGATGCAGTTTAACGCCCAACTCAGTACACTAAGAACCTTCAGTCACAGCCCTTCTTTACCAAACCGCATAAAAGGGTTTGGGTTGCCAATAAGGGAATAGCGGGTTGAGAGAGATCATTCATATATATATATATTTACCAACTCCTGCCGCAACGAGCAGGATGCGACAAGGTCAATTTCTTAGCGGAGTTGAATGCATATACGCTTTTATGTAGTCAGTACGTGTACAAAATGTACAGTATATGCATATCTAAAAAACTAGAATGAAAACGGATTTTCGATCTGAATTCAGCAGCCCCCAAAATTAGGTTAAAACGCTATTTTTGTGGCTTGCCTCATTTCTTTTGTAAACATCAGTGTTTTATTAGTTACTTGAAAACCATAAAGCTGAATGAAACCATAAAGCTTTAATGCTTGCCCATGCTCTCATTTTTCGCTCCATAATAACTAAATAAAAGAAGACATAAGTAACACAATATTAGAAATTAACCCTGAATGCATATAACGGGCCCTTTATGTAGCAGTAATGTTGTACAAAATGTACAGTCATGCGTAATCTAAGAAACTAGAGGTTGAACTTGTAGTAAAGACGATTTCCAAATCTGAATTCAGCACCTCAAATTTAGGTTAAAACAGCTTATTTTTGTGCTTGCCTCAATTTTCTTTGTAAACCTAGTGTATCATCTTGTTTGCAATGCAGTTATATGGCTTTCAACTGTGTTCTTATTCAGTGGCTGAATGAGGCTAACGAGGGTCCAGAGTGGACCTGGAGTAATGACAATTAAGGAGTAACTCCAGCATACCCCAGAGTCTAGAACTGGAACCGGCGTCACCATTAGATACAGTTTAATTGTTCATAAGTCCAGCGACACATTTTGAGAAATACATTACCACATGTGGTATGCATGATGATTTATTTTCCTTTTTTTTTTCTTTATTTGTATATCAATTTCATGTTCTTTCGTTGATTTTTCTCACTCAAATTAATCTTTGCCATGATTACCGTTTTCTGCACGTTAAATCTTAATTAATACCTTATCTATGAATAATACATAAGCATTGTCACACAAAAAACATTCTTATTTTCACATGTGCTTGCTCACCTGATCATGTTTCATCCGACAAGATAAAGGAATCACGCTCACCTTATTAAGAAGATAGATTTTCATTCTACGGGGAGGTGAATATAGAAGTAGCAGCAGCAGCAGTAGTAGCCGCAGCAGCAGGCAGCACTGTTCACAGAAAATAAATGAGTGTGGTGTGTTCGAGATTATATCACTCAATACAAACCACGAAGATTTTATTAAGGACTATTTGTACTGACTGTTTGATCTCAGACCATTTTTTTAGGCATTAAGTCTAAATTGTTTGATATAAATATAATATATATATAAGTATTGCTCTCTCTCTGTTCTCTCTGTCTGCTCTGTCCTCTCTGCTCTTCTTCTATATATAATATAGTGGTATAGTATTATATATAGGTAGTATATATTATATACAGAGCATGAGAGGGGTAGAAGTGAGAGAGGCATATATTATATGTAATTTATTTACCAGCCCCCTCCGCATGAAGCAGGTTTTTCATTTCAACGGTTTATGTATATTCAGAGTTTTCTTCTCCTAGACCGGTGCCCTACCAAGGTTAAGAGAGCCCAGTCCTGGCCCTACTATTTACCATCGGCTGGAGGAGAGTAGGTCATACCTTATCCCAAGGGTTATTTAGCGTAAGTGAAATTTGCATATTACACGTGCCAGGATTGAACTCGGGGGCAGACGAGTCCATTGTCCACATGACTTTAACCATTACACCAGGTCGCAAAAAAAATTCATAATCCATCCTTCTCTCTCTCTCTCTCTCTCTATATATGATAGTATATATAAGTATTATATATATATATATTATAGTTAGTATAACGCCCTCTGCATGAGTAGGATGTGGTGCAAGGTCATTTCTTTTCATGCGGAGTTTAAAGCAGTTTAAATTCAGAAGTTTGTCTCTTCTCCTAGCAGTTCCTAACTACAGGTTAAGAGCCCAGTTCTGCCCTCCATTTTAGAGGAGAAAGAATAGCTGAATTTATTTTTTTCAAGTGTATATATCTAAGTATAGGGAGGCGAATGGATGAATTCAACCCGGCACTTGTAAACTGCAGTTTCTGCAATGATAATTTTCAACCTGACTCTCTAAACTCAGTAATATATGGCACTATCAATTATTTGACCGCTCTTTAGCAATCAACAACAATATTATCAATTATCAAAGTCATATATGAGACGATGAAAAACGTCGAAACATACGGTGTCTGTGGATGAACTTATATGCTCCTTCAAAGACGCAGTAAGAGCTCTCTAAGCGGGCGATTTTAATTGATTTTCACGCCAGCCAAGCATAAAATACATATGAATCGTCTCGGTTGTTTACAGATTTGATCTTTTTGGTGACCGTAAAATATAGATACACAGTATGTGTAGTGATTTGACTGTTAAACAACCGCTTCTTACTGGCAGCTTGTCGAATGACGCAAGAGGTTACGGAAAGCCGGGTGTGATGAAGAATTCAGTCGCGGTTTCGCTCGCTTGATCGAGGTAATATGCTGTGTCTGAGCACACTGATGAGACGTGAACATCGAAACACGGTGTCTTGTGGGATGACTTAATTAATATGTAGTGTATATATAGAGAGCAGACAGACAGACAGACAGACAGATGACAGAGTTAATTTTGTCTTTTTAAATATTAATATTTCGACTATCTATTAAGCATATGGTAGTTGTACTAGACTTCTGAAAGTTATGCTGCCATTCTGATGTTCGTGTGAAACACCACGAAAATTAAGAGTTAACGGGAGAGGAGCATCGTTTACACCTTGATACACAATTGTACACCAGCTCTGCTTATAATGGTTATTGACATAACTTTTTGCATTTCTTCTTCAATCTGACAGAATTCTTATGTCTCAATTAATATTAATTTATATAGTGTGTATATTATGATTTTTATATAGTAATGTAAATACGTATGTTATTACTATATAATATAAATACAATTATTGATTTAGTAGTATAATACTATATAGTATATATTTTATATGTTAAGCAGTGATTAAAGCGCCAAGCACATAATATTGATCTATATAATACTAATATAGTATATTATATATATAATATATATTCAAAGTGTATGCTTCTTATATAATTAGTTGAAAATTTGCTAGTGGCTTATATATTTAAACTTATGTGACTAATTGATAAGAGTTTCAAAAATTTAATGTAACTCCAATTTAAAGGCCGTTTGAATAATATATATATATATATATTATATATATATATATATATTATATATATATATATATTATAATAGTATAAATATATAATCAATTTTCCTTCTTTTCCAGCCCTCCACATCCATCAAATATAAATTTGAAAGAACTGGAACACATCACCGCCTGATGATGGCGCTCCGAAGTGCCGAAAGTACTGCCGGAACCTGAACTTTGGTGGACTAATCAATCGAAATTCACCAGTAATTATTAAAAAGAGTTTGGTCAGGAAAACCTGAAAAAATCGACAAAATAAAATTGGATAAAGCAGGTAGGTATTTATACTGTTGATTTAAATTCAACATGCAATAAATGAAAAAATTAGCTACCCGCATGAGGCAAATACACACACACACACCACACACACGCACCAAACTCTATGTCAGGTCAGTGCATTGGGCACACAACATATAATATAGATAGTACGTTTAGTATATATATAAATGTGTGTGTGTGGTGAGTGATAAAAATAACTTAATTGCTATTTTTGTTACTGTTTCTTAACAATCAGAGAGGATGGATGCTACGCTATTACGTGTTGAACTCTTGCATTTCCGTTAAAACGCGTTACAGACTTGAATTTAAAAACACTTTGATGAACAAGATTTTCTCACATTATGCCTAGTTTTCATGTGATGTTTTCAATCATCTAGATGTGTCATGGTTTAGTCGAAAAACGAGGCTTAAAAATAATCATTAAAAAAAAGAAAATTGAAAAATTAATAATAAAACGCTTTTTTTATTATTTCAATGTTATTTTATCTAATAACTTTTTTAGTTTTGTTTTTTTTTTTAGTTTTTTTAATATGCTAATTAGCTAAACTCATCGCTATTTTGTAATAGAAGGCGTACTGAGCAATTGAGGCAACGAATATGCGGTTATTAAAGTATATATATATTATAATATATATATTATATATATATATATATATAATATATAAGAGAGAGAAAGAGAAGAGAGGAGAGGAGAGTGAGCGCGAGAGAGAAGAGAGTTTTTAAAAACAACTTGTTGATGCTTTGTGCTACTGTGCACGATTATCAGTCTTTCAGCGTTCTTATTTGATTTGATAAATGCTACGTTAACCTTGCTTTTCAGTTAATCTCAATGTGGAGGCACGGAGTTTTGTTGGCCTCGTTTTGCTTTTAATTTTTTATTCCTGGTTTTTTTTTTTTAAAGATGTTTCTATTCCTGAATATTTGTTTTCCAACTGTTTTTGGTAATCTGTATGTGGAGGCAATCTTTATGAAGAACTATTGGCCTTTCTTCTTCATAATTTCTTCACAGAAGTTTTCACAGTCTTAACACCTGTAGCGGTACCACTATAGTTTCGTGGCACGTTTGGGGGAGTGGATATATCTCCTTTACCATCAAACACACACACACACACAGCACCATCCAACACAGCACAATGCCAAGGCGAGTACATGTCGAGATTTTTCTCTGAGAAGATTTGTCTTGAGACCTCAGGTAAGTGAATTCTCAAACTCTCAGTCTAGTATAGAAAAGTTAAGCGACAATCATTAGTTTTTGGTCTCTTGAGAATGCATCGGTAGTAAATGGCAGACATGCAGGGGAATGCTTTTACATCTCTTTTCAAATACAATAGGAGAAATGCAGTGTGCGTACAGTTAAACTAGAAAATGGCAGGGCCAATGCAGTATTGTGTCATATTGAAAATAATGGAAGGACTTACATGTTTACATAGATTCCGCTTCGTTACGGTAGATATTGGTATTAGGTTTGAATTTTGTTGCAGAGCAAAGTAAATAACTTTTGGCTGTTATACGAGTAACAGGGTTGTTAGTAAATAGGAAAATTGAGACTACCAGAGATTGACCACGAATGATTTGCGATTTTGGCATATGATTATAGATACCAGGACATTTCCTTTTATAATAACAAAGTGATATTCAAAACAGAATTATTTGACCGCATTAATTGGACTATGACAGGTACTATTTTTCTGCCGGCGTCAAAATGAACCTGTGAGTAATTGCAATTAAGCGGAATACGCCACACTCTCCAAATCGTCCATTTAAACTCGAGGCCTCTCCTACGGCAGGATGCAGTTTAGTCTGCATATACGGGAAAAAATATGTGTTGCGTTTAGCCTTCTACAAGGAATACAATTCTAAGTTCAGACTAACAGAGTGAGTGCTATTACATATATATCCTTCTTGATATACTCGGGTTATAGATAGAGGAGAGTGGTGGGGATTAGATTAGATTAGATTATGATTAGATTAGAGATGAAATCTTACTTGGTACTCTGCTGGTTACTTACTTTTTTCTTCTTTCTTGATCTGGCCCACCTATCTTGTTCTAGTTGCTGTTTATCTAGCTGGGAATTGACTTTCTTCTCCTTCGCTAATTCTCTCTGGGGTCGTGATCATGGTTCTTGGTCTTGATGTATTAAAAAATGCACAAGACCTTGCTTGTTTCTTGATCCAAGTTTTATTAGCTTCCGCGCGGTTGATAAGGAAATGGATCCTCGGGAGCATGCAGACAGCACGAACGTTTCGTACGGCTCCTTGAAATCCTGAGTCAAGCTAGTGCTCGCAGATCATTGCTACTGGAATAGCCGATTTCGATCTTTGCCGGATACCTCATACTTGCGACCGTTGTGTAACATCCTTACCCGTGGCAGAACGGTTGGTTTAGTACATAACTTTCCCAATGGTAATTACGCTCGTGAAATTCAACCGCAGGATCGTCCGGGATTATTCGTATTTATACTTTCGTAGAAATACACATCAAACACCGAAATATAAATATCTTATATACATAAAGGTGGGGTTGTTCTGTTCGTCTGGATTGGAAAGTCTAAGTTGTCTCCAAGAGGTTGTCACTTGAACCCTGTATTTTCCCAAAACTGAAGACCGGAGGTGAAAAACTAGCAAAACTCATATCAATAACTTTTATATAACTTCCAATTTATTCAAGATGTTATCAATTAGACGCGGCTTTTTAATATCGAGAAGGGAAATTCCCTATCGCATTCTTTGACTTAGGAATTTCTAATTCCCTGAAAGGAAATAGGCTCAAGTCCTTTTTACGGGCAGGCTAACTCTTGCTTTTCAAAATACGTGTGTACTCTTTGATGTTTGGAATAGCAACTCTAGAATCTAGTTACTCTTCTTTCTATCGTTTGCTCACGTGGTTTATATTGAGCAATGAAATGCATTAATATTTTCATTCACTTTTTTAGTTTTTGCTTTCTATAATCGTTTGTCCGGAAAACGATGGTCAGTTCGCATTTCAGTGATATGTCCATCATCAGGACAGCATTTTCCTCAGGGTCTATGGTAATTATATAAATTTAGATACTACTATATTCTTTTATCTGACATTAGTAGTAAAGCATATGGTATAAGAATAACGCAACGAAAGTTTTATATGTACAATAGAAAACAAAGAATAAAAACAACAAACAGATCATTAGCCCAAGAGTTCTCGAACATTGATACCACACCACACCATTACGTCACCAAGTGCTCATCATTACTCACTTATTCTTATCAGAATATGATAGCTAACGTGTCATTACTTTATATTTACCATGGTAATAACATATTATCATGCAGAATAATATTCGTATTGTGTGTATAATTTATGTAAATTAGATTAAGACTTTACCAGATACTAACCTATTTATATTTAGTGAACAGATAATATTTACAGAAAAGTTATATAGATCCTGTATATTTTAATGTAAAAGAAATTTTACGATAATATATTGTGTGTTAATAATATATATATGTAGAAGAGAATTTTTACGAATCTACTATATGTGTGGGTTAATTAGTTTGATGTTGACAATAGAAATCTCTATCAGGAATAGTTATATGGTGCAATGGCTGATATATTGTTCTTATTATGTATTAACAGTCTAATATAATCTCGGCAGGAAATAGTTAGTTGTGTTGTTGTTATTATGGTAAAATAGCACACTTGTACACAGAAATTATATTTTATTGTGTGGTACTCTCTTATATAATAGTAAAGAAATTTTAACGAGAATAAGTATATGTGATGTAGAAATATAATTACTTATGTATACAAGAGAATATTGTACAGAAATAATACTAGTGTGTGTAATTTATTGAAAGAAACATCTTTATACAGAGATAATATAACGTAATGACTGATGTATTTTATGTAAGATTTTTACAGACATTAGTAGTATGTGTGTATAATATCATTATGAACACAGAAATTTGTACGATGAATAAATCACATCGTGTGTATAGTATTTATTGCTTGAAAGTAAATATACTTTAACTAGAAGATTATATATGTTGTGTATTATTCCTGCGTAAATTTCTTTTTAGCACTTAAACTGATCCACATATATAATTTCTGTAACGACAATTTATCTTTTTACATGAAAACTATACACATATATCAGTATATCTTCTAGTATAAAATTATTTTACATCGTCTCATGTATTCTACGATCACAAGATATTATACCACATATCGTAATATATCTCTGTCAAAATATCTTTCACTATACAAAGATACTTACACACCATAATATTATCGTAAAATTTCTTACATAGTAATTATACACACATATTATATTTTCTGTATAATTATCTTTTACTATTAAATATATCATACTACATACAATATATTTGTACTAACACCACTTTCCTACCTTGTGAACATCATATTACATACCACACACGATTATATTTATTTCTCTCGTAAATCTCTCTTGTTACATAACCAAATCACTAAAGACAGTCTATCATTTGTCACGGTGTAGGAAAGGATTTCGCTTTTCCATCAAAAACTCACAAACATACATGAGTATTATTGTAAATTTCTTTTAACGTATAAAATGGCACGGCAACATATATAGGTTCTGTATCAATTTTCTTTTACATAATATACAACATATTTATTTCTGTAAAAATTTCTTATTTACATAAAATAACACATATATATTTTCTGTAAAATTTCTTTCACATAAAAATATACACACATATATTTCTGTAAAATTTCTTTTACATAAAATATACACATATATATTTCTGTAAAATATTCTTTCACATAAAATATACACATATATATTTCTGTAAAATTTCTTTTACATAAAATATACACACATATATATTTCTGTAAAATTTTTTTTACATAAAATATATACATATATATATTTCTGTAAAATAGTGAATGATGACACTTGGCGTGGTTGGACAATTTCGAAATGTGCTAAATGGTTTGGTTTGTTTTCTTTGTTTCATGTCATATAAACCTTCGTGGGTTATTCTATAC
>CM042140.1:139072459-139077315 GCA_023376005.1 Doryteuthis pealeii
TGCTGCTGCTGCTGCGGCTACTACTGCTGCTGCTGCTACTTCTATATTCACCTCCCCGTAAGAATGAAATCTATCTTCTTAATAAGGTGAGCCGTGATTCCTTTGATCTTGTCGGCATGAAACATTGTCAGGTGAGCAAGCACATGTGTAAAATAGAATGTTTTTTTGTGTGACAATGCTTTATGTATTATTCATAGATAAGGTATTAATTAAGATTTCGTGCAGAAAACGGAATCATGGCAAAGATTAAATTGAGGAAAAAATAACAAAGAACATGAAATGATATACAAATAAAGAAAAAAAAGGTAAAATAATCATCATGCATACCACATGTGGTAATGTAATTTCAAATGTGTCCTGGATATGACAATTAACGGTATCTAGTGGTGAGGTTCCAGTTCTAGAGCTCTGGGGTATGTGGAGTACTCCTTAATTGTCATTACTCCCAGGTCCACTCTGACCCTGTTAGCATCATTAGCACTGAATAAGAACACATGAAGCCATATAACTGCATGCAAACAAATGATTACACTGGTTTACAAAGAAATTGAGGCAAGCACAAAAATAGCTGTTTTAACCTAATTTGAGGGTGCTGAATTCAGATTTGAAATCCGTTTGTACTCATCACCTCTAGTTTCTTAGATACGCATACTGTACATTTTGTACACATACTGTACATAAAGGCGTATATGCATTCAGGGTTAATTTCTAATATTGTGTTACTTATGTCTTCTTTTTTTAGTTATTATGCAGGAAACTGAGAGCATGGGAAGCATTTAAGCTTTATGGTTTCATTCAGCTTTATGGTTTCAAGTAACTAATAACACTGGTTTACAAAGAAATTGAGGCAAGCACAAAAATAGCTGTTTTAACCTAATTTGGGGGTGCTGAATTCAGATCGGAAATCCGTTTTCATTCTAGTTTTTTAGATATGCATACTGTACATTTTGTACACGTACTGTACATAAAGGCGTATATGCATTCAACTCCGCTTAAGAAATTGACCTTGTGTCGCATCCTGCTCGTGCGGAGGAGTTGGTAAATATATATATATATATGATTCTCTCAACCCTATTGCCCTTATGGCAACCCAAACCCTTTTATGCGTGGAAGAAGGCTGTGACTGAAGGTCTTAGTGTTCTGAGTTGGGCGTTAAACTGCATCTAGTGAAGTTCCAATTCTTGTACTCTGAGGAATGTGGAGTACCCCATTATCGCCATTACTCTCAGATCCACCCTGACCCAGGGCCGTAGTACCTGTTAAAGGCATATATAAGGGTTTAATTGATAAAAAATGAGTATTAAATTGTGTTTAAAAATTGAGTTTGAAAAACAATGAATACCCAACAAGAACGTATAAAACAAAATATCTTCGACATAGAATAAACCAACAAGGGTTGAGATGCCGTAAAATCCAACCCACCAACCATCAAACATTCTCTACTGATTTTATCATGGAAATGAACAGATTCAGCTGAGTTAAATTTATATTCATATAGTTTAATCTTTCTTAAGAAAAGCATGAATCAATCTCTTCTTTCCTTAGTTATGGGTAAATAGTAGGACAGACTGTTTTTTAAAAAAATAACCCTAGACTAGTTGATATGCCGTTGAAATTAATCAATCACAACAGACTAGACATTTTTTTGCTTATTCTTTCCCGAAAATACGAGAACATCTAGTCAGGAATATACTTACTAAGAATGGTATTCGAAACTAACCTGTAATATATCGATATACATGACATATCATAGAAGCTAGTCTAGTAGATCGATTACAACTGAATAGCGAGTTCGTTCCTCGCTGGATGTCCCATTCCCGCGGCCTTATGTCACATTCTACCCGTGGTGAATGGGTTGGGTAACTACCGACATCACGTGATATAGATATTGAATTTATTAATAAGAAAAGTGTGAATATATATTTTTGTGCTCTCTCTTAGGCATTCTCTGTAGTCATTAGTGTCCCTGTCTTTAGCATAATTGAATTATTTTATAATCAATCTTAATACCAAATGATTAAATTGTTTGATGAATTAAATCCCGGATTCGGGGGTGGGGGTCTTGCACCGCTTGGTGTCAAGCCACTTACTAAATATAAGTATAATCATTTACAAAGGTTAATCGCCTGTAAGTTCTATTATTATATTACTCTTTACGAGTTTTTCTCTCATATTCTTCACTGAAGTCCAAATGACAGCAAGTTTCCTTAGTTCTCCAGGACTATCCGCAGTATTCTGGTTGATCTCAATAGTGCTGCGGTCTAGGCAGCCTTAATCCTTCCTCGAATGTTCAGCTCTTCTAGCTTATTTTCCAGATTTTTCAGTATTATTCTGAGGGCTCCTACTAAGACTGGTACCACAGTCACCTTCATGGCCTATGACCTTTTCAAGATCCAGATATTTATCCACCTTTTCGATTTCCTTTACTTTTGCTAAGATTAGTTGAAACGGCAAAGTTTCTAAGTTGATAAGTTCTTTTCTTTTTTTATTAACTAAAAACTAGATCTGATCTTCTGGCTTGGATTGGGTGAATCTTTTTTATCTCGAAATCCTAGATAATTTTGTGCATCTTATTTTCCAGAACAGATTTTGATTTGTGTTTATACACTGGAATAATGATTGCCTCCCAAACCCTCTTTCACTGGGCCAAAGAGAGGCAAACATTATTGTGAATCTGTAGTGGCTCAAAGAACAGTGAACATAATTTTACGGGGCAGGGATACATGCTCTCATTCGAAGGTGGAACATTGTTAGTGAGAGAAACGGTGACTATGTGGAGAAGTAGGGATGTGATCCACAGAAGACCAGCTTCATTTTGATGTATGATACATGTTCCTGTATTGGCAATTATACCTGTTCTAAAGAAAATGGCATTACTTTTTGACTCAACCTCGTACCATTTGCCTGTGTGGTCAAACGTTAGTTACTAGAACAATTCCTAGTTGATTACCTTTCCCACCCAGTCGTTACTGCTCTTGGACTCCTTCTGTGCCAGCCTGTCAACGGAACTAAGAGTACATGACTATCCCTTATGGGGTAAGAACCTACCGGTGTCCTGGATATGACACTAAACTGCATCTGAGGGTGAGACTTTAGTTCAGGAGCTCTTGGGATTGTAGGGTATTCTTTCATTGCCATTACTCTTAGGTCAACATTGACGTTAGAGTCTAAGTGGGGTAGCCATACAGTTGCACTGACACGGCTGGAAGGATTATCGCTATCTTATCAATGAGGTCAGATTTCCATATGATAGATAATCTGTTTATACCTGTCTATGCCTTTCCAATGCGTATATTGATATCGCTTTCTATATATATATATATATATATATATATATATATATATATATATATATATATATATATATGCGCGCGTGTGTGTGTGTTCTCTGGTAGGGTCTTTACTGTTTGCATTTCACATAATGCTAATACCTTTGGGAAGGGTATGGATCGAACTATTTTCCTTCCGCTAATGGTAAGTTGTAGGCCAGACTGGGTTCTAACCTTGATTAGACAACTCGTCTATGATAAGGAGAACACTGAATTCAAATCTGTTATACTTCACTTAAGAAATTGACCTTGTGTCCCATCCTGCTCGTCTGGAGGGCTTGGTAAACACACACATCAAATTACACTGTGGACTTGTATATTTTTAACAGCTGAAATATATACTATACTATTTTGATACCCACTTTACATTTTTTATATATTTTTACAACTTTTGAGTTTTACTATAAACTATAATGCTTCTGATTTTTAAAAAATTAAAAATAAAATTTATTTTATTTTTAAAACAGAACATGCATTTTTCAAAATTTCAGCGGTTGAATTCAGCGTTCGTTTTCGTAAACAGTCTTTTAACGGATACTTTTCTTCCCGTCTATGTCGCTCTTTGATGAAGACCAACTTATCGATTTGGTCGAAACAGATCTGTCAGCAATTACATAACAAACATCATATGTTTTTTCAAAATGTTAAATTTCATACTGTCGGATTAATTTCCATCTATTTTTCATATATATATATAGTTGTCATTTAATAACCTTAGTTGTCTTTTACTAACTGGCACAGGCTATGAAGCATTTGAATACCAACGAGAATAAAACTTACTAACTAGTTCAGTCACCATTATACCCCTTGTGGAGTCCTTTAAGTAAATGTGTTTCCAAGCTCAGAATTCCCTATGATAACATGAACTGTATTACATATACGTAAAACAGACTTGCATCGACAGATAGACACCCAGACAGATACACACACACAGAGGAGGCACTGGGTGTGTAACGATTACCATCTTTTGCAATGTACACGGCAACCAGAGTTTAAATCCTGGTCGAAGCAGATTACATGTCATATAGAACTAATACTCTTGTGAAAGGTTTGAAATCAACTATCCTCCCTCCAGCTATGGGTAAATAGTTGGATAGACTGGGCTCTTTAACCTTAGTCTGGGCTACCAGTCTAGGAGAAGGAAAACTCTGAATTCAAACCTGTTAAATCCACTTGAAAATTGACCTTGTGTCGCATCCTGTTCGTGGCGGTGGGGTTGGCTAAATACACACATAGACAGACAGACAGACACACACACACACACACACACACAACACACACACCGATCAATAGGTGATAGAAATTTAAATTTAGCTCCACAAGCAACACGTATTATAATATGTTATTTTTAAAAGTTAAGCTCAGTTTAACATCGGGTCACATCACTTTAGAATGCTCAGTGCATCAGCAAAATTGGACAGCGAGACCAGGTTTGATAACCATCACACTATGGTAGGCGCTCGTGTATAAACTATTTTCCATCTAAGTGTCCCATCCAGACTGACCATCGCTAATGAGGTCGCTTGT
>CM042140.1:139077415-139119915 GCA_023376005.1 Doryteuthis pealeii
GGGAAGAAGATCTTTCCCCTGTTGGAAGTGGGAGACAATTGAATTTTAGCAATGAATAGAAAAAGAAAAATGGTTAGGGTGAGGGAGGAAGAAGAAGAAGAAGAAGAAGAAAAAAAATTTGCAAGACAAGAAAGAAAGAAAGAAAGAAAGCAAGAAGTTCAATGTGAAAAAAAAAGATGAGGAAGAGAAAAAGATCAATATGAGAAGAAAAAAAAAAGATGAGTAAGAAAGAAAAAAGAAAGAAATGGAAAAAAAAAAAAAAAAAGAAAGATTAATGAAAGAAAGAAGAAAGAGAAGAAGATGAGGAAAGAAGAAAGAGAAAAAAGAAAAGATGAGGATGAATGAAAAATCAATGAAAAAATAAGAAAGATCAATGTAAAAGAAAGAAGAGAAGAATGAAAGTTCAATGTGAAAGGGAGAAAAGAAAGAAAAAAGTGGAAGAATCTCGGAAAATAAAAGAAAAATGAAGAAAAAATAATTTGAAAAGAAAAAAGAAAAAGAGAGAGAATGAATGTGTAAACAGAAGAAAATAGTGAAAGAAAAGAAAAACGAGATAACGTATTGAATTGAAGAAGTTTGTAATATTGCTTGATAAATACAAGAAATGAATTGAGGTAAAGAATGAAGAAAATGGGACATTGAAAATTGGGGAAATATAGTGAAAATGATAAAGAACAATAGAATTATGAAAAATTGCAAGGGAAAGACAAAAAAAGGAAACAAATGAATAAGGGTTGATAATAAATGAAGGGTTGCATATTAGAATAAAACAGAAAAAGGAATTAATACATAAAAAAATAATGTAAAATAGAGGAAAGAAAAAAAAATAGGAGAAAGAAAGTAAATAAAAAACAAACAAATTTAATGAAAAAAAAAAATGAATGTTAAGAAAAAAAAGGAATGGAAATCAATTAGAAAGACTTGAAAACATCTCCACACTAGAAAGTCACTCAAATGGTTTGCTTTATTTTAACAGCATATCAACCCTGTGGGTTATTTAATGCCAAATCTTTGTTTGTACATATTATTTGTACAAGATTATATGATGATTTTTTGTTTGTAAATATTTTTTTCGTAAAACTATGTTAGATAACTTTAAATACATATTAAAATAAAACAAACTATATATACATAAATGATACCAGGCATGTATTTATTGAAACTTGTTTGAAAAAAAATGGACCATCAAAAGTTGCACAGTAAATTTCTGAGTATATATAAACCAGTGTTTTCCTTTATTTTTATGTGGTACTGATGTTGACTATAAATCAAATACTCATTGATAAACTCACTTAATTCCTGAAATTACTGTGACGTTAGCAGTGACATGGTTTTGGTTACATACAGATAGAAACCAAATCTCCATTATATATAGAAGATGGGAATAGTTCATAGGTAAATATTTTGTTTTTAAACAAATTGTTAAAGTGCAAGACAACAGTTTGTAATCAATTTTGTTTTACAAGTATATTTTTGTAGAACTTACTTTTTGATCTATTTAACCCATAGATGGGACCCTAACAGGTACTAACACCCCAGGTTAGGGTGGACCTTAGAGTAATAGCAATGAAGGGATAGTCCATACTCTCCAGGGCTCCAAAATTAAAACTCCACCACTAGATGCAGTTTAACATCATACCCAGGACACTAAGATCCTCAGTCACCACCTTCTAGCACATATAGGATAAAAAGAGTTAGGGGTTTGCCATAAGGACAACTATATAAGAGCTATGGGGTTGACATGACCAGCTGATTGATCAGTGGGGGCCACTCCAAACGTTTGTCTAGCCTAAATAAGAGCCAAAGTGGAGTGTTGCATGTCATGTAGGGCTCAGCCACTAGGATTCTATCTTTAAGCATCATGGGTTGCCACCCACAGACAACAGGTAGCTCCATTGGAATAATTTTACTCCTCTGTAGAGGAGCAGCTGACCGGGTGGCCACTCAAATTAGAAAACCAGTTCACATACCTAGGTAACAATATCTCATCTACAGATAGTGATGTCAATATATGCATAGGAAAGGCATGAATAGACAGAATATCGGTCATAAATCTGATTTCTCTGATTAGATGAAGTGAAAATTCTTCCTTGCTGAAGCCATGTCAGTGCTATTGTATGGTTACACCACTTGGACTTTAACAAAACACCAAGAGAAAAAGCTAGATGGAAACTGTACAAGGTTGTTGCGTGTTGTCTTGAAAAGATCCTGGAAGCAGCACCTCACAAAAGAGCCACTGTATGGCCACTGACCTCCTATCAAACAAACCATCCAGATAAGATGAACAAGACATTGCTGGGGAAGTAAGGATGAACTCATAAGTGACATTCTCCTGTGGGCATTTACATATGGATAGACCAGTGTGGACTGGCCAGCAAAAATCTACTCTGATCAGTTCTGCATGGATACTGGATGCTATACAAAGGACCTTCCTGGAGTGATAGCAGATAGGGGCGGGTGGTGAGGAAGAATCATGGAGATCTGTGATGTTAGCATGATTTGATGATCATGAAGTAAAATAAAATACAGGAAAAATTAGAAGAAAGAAAAAGAGAAATATAGAATGAGAGAGGATGAAAAAAAAATAACATTGAAAATAACAATGTAAGAATAATAAGTAAAAATAATGTTGAAAATAAAAATGTGGTAAAATATGGACAAATTTAATATAATAATAATGTAGAAATAGAAAAAGTGGAAAATGAAAAATATATGAACAGGAAAATAGAAAATATAATAATTTACTTACATACAAAACACAATGTGACTTTTAAGTATATATTTATTTACTTACAACAGAATAAAGAAAAAATTCTCTTATGATTACACAAAGTATTATTAGACATTTTTATGTTGGTCTTTTCTAAACACCTGTACACACAAACACACACACACACACACAAATGCACAGAGGTGTACATGAAGTTTTTTGAAATGTATGAATTTAACCAACCCTTCTACTACAAGCAGGATGTGACACAAGCAGAGTACTGCTGGTTTTCACAGTAAGATAAATAAGAATATGTAATATCAGCGGGAAATGAAGAATTTGAGAGAAGAAACACATGAGACAAGTGATGATTTGACTTTTGGACTAATACCCTTAGGAAAGATATGAACCACCCCCATCCACCCCACCCCAGCTATTGGTTAAATAGGACCACTACTGTTCTTTGGCATTAAATAACCCATGTAGGTTGATATGCCATTAAACAAGTAAATCAAATCAAATAATTATCTCACTTAGATGATTTACAAGTCTGTTAAGGGGGGGGGGTATCATAAGGTGTCACATGATAGTCTAAGAAACCCATTCCCAACCTCTATTTGCCTCTCTTCTTGAATAAATATTGTTTATGGTCCTGATTCTTTCTTTCACCTTCATTTCTTTCTTCCTTATCTTTTCCTTTTTCTTTTTTTTTCTTTCTTAGAAAAACTGAAATCACAATAAAGCAATGGATAGGAAATAAGAGAGAAAGAAAGAAGAAAGAAAAGTAAAAGAGAAAGCCAAGGAAGGAAGAAAGAAAGAGAGAAGTAGAAAATGAAAATTGGAAAGAAAAAACTGAAAAAAAAAATGACACAAAATTAGAGCTGAAAAAAAAAAAAAAAAAAAAAAAAAAAAAGATTTAGAGAAAATTATATTAAAAAGGAATCAATTCATTATTGCAAAGAAATTAATTTTAGAAATGTGAAAGTTTTTTGATTTCAAATAATTTCTAATGCCTCATTAAAATATTGATCAGTCTGCCAAACTTGTTAAAGGTAATAGGATTTTTAGCAAAAAGTAATTTTGTATTTATTACTGTTAAAATAAGATGGTACTTAATTAGAAAATTAAGATTTTCTAAATAATTTCCACCCTGGAGTAATTGCTCTAATTTATTTTTCATTTAGTTATTGGAACGTTTGATTGTAGAGAAGATATTTATTCTAGTCTTCACTTCAAGGACCAATATTAGCATTACAAAAATCCATGATATACTAACACAAAAGACAAAATAAATGCATCTGTACATTAGGGTAGATCGATTTTGGAATTGTAACATCTCCCATGTGGCAAAAGTTGCAAATTACCACACAAAATATTTTTTTTGATAACTTTGCTTTCGTTTGAGGAAATAGATTTCAATCTTTTAAAATGTTATCATTGTTACAGCTTAATAAGGTAAAAATGAGTATATCCGAGGTGTCGGTGGTGATGGGGGCATATTTTCAAGTTGAATTCTAGTTATAATATTTTATTTGTTTCGTTTAAAATGGCAATCTTTTCTATCTTAAATATTGAAATTGCTAAATTTTCTAATCAATTTCTAGGCTAAATGTTGTGAAAACGAGGATTTTTGGTGCATTTTAACAGACAATCTTTGGTGCTATTTCTGTAAATACAACAGATTTTTTTGGTATCAGTATTCAATATATCAACACACAATTTTTGCTGTTTGAGAGAATTTTATATTTTTTAAAAAGTGAAAAATCAACCTACCCAACTGTATATACCAGAACATTTAACCTTTTATATCTCTACTAATAAATTTGAATGTCAGTGTGCCAGTGTTTCACATTTCTCAACTTTACTTCTAGAGGCCCTAGCCCAACATATCAAACTATTTTGGAATCAGGCCAACTCCATGAGTGAATTAAAAATATTCCAGGCCAATGAAATATTAAAAAATGATTTAATCCTTTGAAAAATATTGTTCAAGTTTAATATGTACTCAATGTCATTGTTGAGCTGAAGGTTCAATCAAGAACCCCCCGCTGAAGCTCAGTTGATGTCTGGTAGCATGACTTTTAGGGTAGTACATAATATACATACCTGTGGAATTAAAATTGTGTCCCAAGCATTCTTGGTTGGATGATCTCATAGGTAAGAAACTAAGAAAAGAAAGAGGTTTTGATTTTTGTTTCATGGACTAAAACCTAAAATAAAAAATGATATTTTATAATGAGTGATGTAATACACACACACACATACATATATATATTTATATACATGGAAAAATAGAAATGAATTTGACAGTATGTAAGTAGATAAAAAATGAAAAAAACAATGAGGTGTTCAGATGGATGATATTTTAATATAGGTGGTTGTACAGCCGCTTTTTGGGTGGGGTAGGGTGGGTGGTGATGCTGCTTCCAGATTTGCACAAGACAGCATGCAGTATCCTTGTGTAGTTTTCATCTAGCTCTTTCTTAAAGCATTTCATTAAAGTCGAGGTGGTGCAGCCATACAGCAATGTATTTTAGGTATTTCTTGTTGAACTCGGCAATCTTCTGATTGAACTCTGGAACCTTTGTTTTGAATTTCCATGAAGAATCATGATTACGACCTGAAGGCTGCCAAGTTCAACAAGAAACACCTGAAGAAGGCCAGAGGGCACATCAGCTGAAATGTTGTGTATATGATAATAAAGATGAGGACAACAGTCCAAAAAATACAAATTAATAGTATCTGGATTGTATTATATTCCACAAGAAATAATAAAATAAAAGGATTATATAAAGTGACTGACTTGTCTTTTGCAGTCCCCACATACATTTATGCACACACACAACCTTTGACAGTTTTGGGACCCCAAAAGTTTAAAAAAAAAATGCTATCAGACAGGATATGACTGTTAAGTCATTTATTTAAAGTAGACATTGTAAAAAGAGGAATAAGTAGTTTAAAAAAAAATCTATTACCCTTCAGACTATGTGGGGTGGGTGAGAAGAGAGAGAGAGAGAGAGAGAGAGAGAGAAAACGTTTTTCTCCTCAGCTATTGCTTGGTTTGTTATTTTGTTTAATGGTATATCAACTTTTGTGGTTTATTTAATGCCAAATCTATTTTTTATACATGATTTGTAAGCGAATTGTTTGTTGGTAAATATTCTTGTTATTAAAGGAATTATTAGCACAAGATAATTTTTACTTCACAGATTTACATATATATATATATTATATATATTATATATATATATATATATATATATATTTGTTTGTGAATTGCATTGGTAGAAACTGTCAGTAACCAAGTGCTGTTGACTTCATGTCCATGCTACTCTAACATATATATAATATATATATATATATATATATATATATATATATATACACATGAAACTAAACATTTATTAGGATCATTCCGTGTGGAATAAACAGCCTCCACTGAATCTATGATACCCCCCACTTCAATCTATAATATGAGGGTCCCCACTCTTCTACATGTCAATTTTCATAAAGTAGTTTTACTTGACAAAAAGAAAAGAACATATTAACTAGTATACTTTGCTATTCTTGCAGATTTCAGAGTAAAAGTAAAGGAAAGATAAATACATGGACCTTGCTAGAGAGCTGAAAAAAAATTATGAAAAATGAAGGTGAAAAAGGTACCAATCATAGTTAGAGCCCTTGGAATAATCCTAAAAAATGGTTTATTTTCAGCCAATTCCTTAGACAATACTTTTGATACTGTTGTAGAACAATAAATAATTGTATCCCTTGAATTTGGTGGTCATTTAGATTGTACATGTGACAATTCCATAATACACATCAACCTCTTTTGTCTCCCATTCTTTGAATGGTAAAGACATGTTTTTTCTTGTCACAGTTCTTTAAACTTTCAAGACATACCATTCATCTCTGTTCATGTAACAGAGGTTGTCTTGCCTCAGCATTAAAACTTAAGGCCCACTTGGTTTTTTCCTTCAAAGATTTCAAGACTTTTTACCATTTTTGTACCCCTTTCATATACAGCTTGTTCATATAACAAAACCTGCACATTTTATCTGTTAGCAGATGTTTGGGTAATAATTGTAAAACTTCTTGTATATTTATTATGCATATATATATATATCAAATGTTCCTATATGTATAAATGAACTTGTCTTTTCTTCCGTTTATTCAGTGTTAGTGTATCAGTGGATATATTAATGCTAATATTTGACCTCATCATCATGAGGTTGTGCTGATAACACAAATTCCCATGACAATCTTGCCAACCATACCTTCACTTAATTAAATTTGTCCCTCTTTGCAAAAGGTTTGAACACCTCTGTCGATTACTTGGATGGTTTGTGTGATGAGAGTTAATTGGCTGTACAGCTGATTTTTGTGGGGTACTGCTTCAGGGATTTGTTCAGGACAGCATGCAGCATAAAAAAAAAAAAAAGAAGAAGATATTAACAATCAAGTATTCCTCTAAGGAAAGTGATTTTAATACAAACAGTTACTTTCATTGTTACTAAAACTAAAATGTGCAAAATTCCCATTTTCTATATTAAACTTCAAAAAAAAAAAAAAAAAAAAAAAAAAAAAAGGAAAAATACATTGACAATTACTTACCTGTTGGTTGGCACCTTTCCATCCACTAAAGACGATGACAGTGTTCAAAAGAAGAAAAAATTATTTGCATCTGCGCAAGTGGCTGAGCAGGCCAATCCCTGAGTGACAGCCTTTAGTGCACTGACTGCGCACAAACTGTGATGCTTGCTGGGGGCTGCTGTTTTCTTTCTTTTTTTTCTGGCTCTCTTTGTTGTGGAGGCTACTCTCCTGTGCACTTCACGCCTTGTTTGACATTAAGATGCCAGGCCGCTTGATTTTTTGCATCTACCTCCCACGTATGTGTCAATGTAGCATATATACTGACCTATTAATAGCATTAATAACAGATGAAAACTATGGAACTCAATACATGCAACAATCTACAGGCAAATTATAAGCCATTATGTTGATTTTCCAAATTCTTTCATTGCCTGCATTTTACCCAGATTTGCTTATTATAGACCATAATTATTTGTGTATAAGACGCACTATTTTTTCAGCCAAAAAGTTATGGCCGTGTATTATACACAAGAACTATGAGGAAAGAAAAGAAACATTTTTTAAAATCTAAATATTGAATAAATAATAAATAATTTTTAATAATAATAATTTTTAATTAAGGTATTTTTTGCATTAATTAAAATTAAAAAAAAAAAAAACAAAAAAAACACACAAGAACTATGAGGAAAGAAAAAAACATTTTTTTGATGATAATAACTTTTTAAATGAAAATATTAAATAAATAATTTTTTAATAATAATAAACATTTTTTAATTAAGGTATTTTTTGCATTAATTAAAATTTAAAAAAACAAGCAAAAACTATGAGGAAAGAAAAGAAACATTTTTTTGATAATAATAAATTTTTAAATCTAAATATTAAATAAATAATAATTTTTTAATAATAATAACATTTTTTAAAATAAGGTATTTTTTCCATTAATTGAAATTAAAAAAACAAACAAACAAAAAACACATACACATGTAGTATAAATGGGGATGCTGACGTAAAATAAAATAAATTTTCCATTCATTAATATTAGATTCCAAGAATTTTGGGGAAAAATTACGTCACAAGAATTAAATAATAGAACTTGTTTCTGGCTAAATGTCTCATCATATTTGGTTGATTGGTTGGATTTTATGCTGAAGACATTTTGTTTGATTCATTCTAGTTGGGTATTCCATTTTTTAAAACTCATTTATCAATCTATTTAACTCATAGATGGGGCCCTAACAGGTAACTCCGGGTCAGGATGGACCTGGGAGTAATGGTGATGAAGAGGTAGTCCACACTCCCCAGGACTTCACAATTAGAACCTCACCACTAGATGCAGTTTAATGTCATACCCAAAACACTAAGACCCTCAGCCATTACCAAGCATATATATGATAAAAAAGTATTGGGGTTTTGCCATAAAGATAATAGGGTTGGGACACTCATATAGGTGCTAAGGCTTGATGTTACAAGCCAATTGATCAGAGGGGTCTTTTCCGACCACCTGTCTAGCCTAGGTAAGGACAAAAGTGGAGTGTTGCATCTTGTGTACTGCTCAGCTACCATGATTCTCTCCTTAAGCATCACTGCTTACCACCCACAGCCAACAGGTGGCCACATTAGGGGATTTTACCCATCTATAGTGATGCAGTTGGTGATTTCTTCTGCCCCTTTAGAGTACCAAAGCCAAAAAAAAAAGAAATAACAACAAAAAGTAATATTCAACTTTTTACTCGTAAATTCCTGCCATAAAATTAGGCTTGGGCATTTTATGGTAGGAATTTACTAGGGACCACCAATTGACCAGTTTAGGCCATCTTGAATAAAACGGAAATAAATATTTCCGAACTTTGTTTATCAAAAATCTCATAAAAAACAATTAAAGATCGTACAGGGTTGTTACAAAGAAAAATAGTTAATTCAAAGATCAAATTATCCGATTGGGAAAAATTACATCGTTATCTTAAAAAATAAACAAACCTATCCGTAGTACATGCGAAAGGGTAATTTTCAGGCCGCAATTTAGACAGGAAAAAATTCATATTATTACCCTTATGCATCTAAGTACGGACAAACTTTTTTAGCCAAAATTTTTCTATTAAAATGAATAAAATCTTTAAAAACTTTAATATTATAATTTACTATTAAAATTAATAAAAACTTGAAAAAATTTAATCTTAAAATTTCGCAGTGAAATTGACGTTAAAAAAATTGTCTTCGGTTTTAGTATTAATTAGGTACCACCAATTTGACCCTGTGCAATTTACCCCCCTACATTTAACACAATGAAACTTGCAGAAAAATTAATATTTTCTTGAAAAGTTTTTTCCATTCGAAAGAAAAAACATTAAATAAACTCCTGATGATTTTTTAAATTTTTTATCAGCATACGAAAATAATGAAAATTATGATTGAAAAACAATGTTTTCATTTTTGCACTGTTAAATCAACTGAAATTTAACGTAGCTGAAAACAAGTTACGATAAGAGGATTTTTAAAAAATTCTATGAAAAATCAATTAATGGTCCGATTTTCACGAAAATTTCCATAAATGTTTACCATTGGATGTAAATACATCTGAAATAGTTTTTTTCTAAAATATATTAGGGTAAATATTTTTTACGATGTCTATAACCCCCACTATTTTATTTTATGAGATAAAAAAAAAATGATGTGGAAAAAAAATTTGGTACTTTTTTGCTATAAAGATAAGAGTCTGAATAACTATATCAATGAAATTGTATAACGTACCGAATTATAGTTTTTTTTAGGAAAAAATAATGAAATCGGAAATAAAAAGTGCAAAAAAATGTCATAATATTAATATTTGAAAACTTTTTTTTTCTTATGTAATTGGTATGTACTATATTCTATTAAATTGACAAAAAAAGAAAATTTTTTTAAAGAAATTAATTTTTACGAGATTTTCAATTTTTTGTGTGATTAAATATTTTTATTTTCTGCGTGAAATAAATTAAATAATTTTTTTTTTCCTGTGGAAAAAAAAAAAAATCAAAATTTTCACGGATATTTAAAAACATGAATTTTAGAATTCAGGTGAACTAAAAGTTGGTCCGATCCGTGCTCGATTAATATTTTTAAAAGAATTTGTAATTTTTGGTTCTTAGAATATATGGAAGGGAATAACCGCCATATTTGTTTTACAAAGAGACGAGACGAGACGAGACGCTTCTGAATAACAACCGAAGTTTGTTTTTCTTTGTTCAAAAAAGTTAAATAAGATAATTTTTTTCGCTATTAGAATACAAAGTAAGTATACAGGATTATTTTCATCAGTTTTTCTCTTAGAAAAAATATTCAAATTTTCATTTCATTTTCAATTTTAAAAAGTTATACCAAAACCGAAGACATTTTTTTAACGTCAATTTCACGGTGACATTTTACTATTACATTTTTTCAAGTTTTTATTCATGTTAATAGTAAAAACATTGTTTTTCGTTCATAATTTTCATTATTTTCCTAAGCTGAATTTTTAAAAAAATCATCAGGACTTTTTAAAATGTTTCTTCTTCGAATGCACAAAAAAAAAAAAAAAAAAAAATTCTAGATAATATTTCAAGATAAAAAAAAGAAGAATATCTAAAAAATCGTTGAAAACAAATAAAATCGGTTATTGAATATGTTCAAGACAAAAAGTTAAATTAGTGTTATCCATACTTTTACTGGTTGATCGTAAAAGGGAAATAATTTGTAACTTTTCTGTCTATATTACGGTCTGAAAATTACCCTTTCGCATGTAATAAGGGCAGGTTTGTTTATTTTTTAAGATAACGATGTAATTTTTCCCAATCGGATAATTTGATCTTTGAATTAACTATTTTTCTTTGTAACAACCCTGTACGATCTTTTTTTAACGAGATTTTTGATAAACAAAGTTTGGAAATATCTATTTCCGTTTTATTCAAGATGGCATAAACGGTCTGGTGGTACCTAGTATTAATATTTAAAATCGAAAATGAAATTAAATGAAAATTTGAATATTTTTTCTAAGTGAAAAACTAATAAAATAATCCCATATACTATATATATTATATATATATATATATATATATAAAAGTATTTTTATTCTAATAGCGTAAAAAATTATTTTATTTAACTTTTTTGACCAAAGAAAAACAAACTTCGGTTACTCAGAAGCGTCTCGTCTCTTTGTAAAACAAATATGTCGGTTATGCCCTTCCATATATTCTAAGAACTATTCATTACTATTCAACAATAAAAATTACAAATTCTTGTTAAAATATTAATCGAGCTTGGATAGGACCAACTTTTAGTTCACCTGAATTCTAAAAATCACATTCTTAAATATCCGTGAAAAATTCGATTTTTTTCCGCAGAAAATTTAAAAAAAATTTATTTCACGCAGAAAATGAAAATATTTAATCACACAAAAGATTGAAAATCTCTTAAAAATTAATTTCTTAAAAAAAAAAAAAAAAAAATTTTTTCTTTTTGACAATTTAATAGAATATAGTACATACCAATTACAAAAGCAAAAAGTTTTCAATTATTAATATTATACCTTTTTTTTGTTGCACTTTTTATTTCTGATTTCATTAATTTTTTCTAAAAAAACTATAGCTCGGTACGTTATACAATTTCATTGATATAGTTATTCAGCCTCTTATCTTTATAGAAAAAAAAGGACAATTTTTTTTTTCCGCGTCTTTTTTTTTATCTCATAAAATAAAAAATAGATAGACCTCGTAAAAAATATTTCCCTTAATATATTTAGAAAAAACTATTTCAGATGTATTTACATCCAATGGTAAACATTTATGGAAATTTTCGTGAAAATCGGACCATTAATTGATTTTTCATAGAATTTAAAAAAAAACTCTAATCGTAACTTGTTTTTAGCTACGTTAAATTTCAGTTGATTTAACAGAGCAAAAATGAAAAATTATGATTGACATAATTTTCATTATTTTCGTAAGCTGATAAAAATTTAAAAATCATCAGGAGTTTGTTTAATTTTTTTTTTCTTTCGAATGGAAAAAAAATTTAAGAAAATATTAATTTTTCTGCAAGTTTCATTGTGTTAAATGTAGCGGGGGGGGGGGAATAAATTTCACAGGGTAAAATTGGTGGTACTAGAATTTACGAGTAAAAAGTTGAAGTGTAAAAACGAACTCCGACTTTAAAACTAATCATTCTCACAAAATAAAAGCTTTTAGAAAATAAATAAATAAAATATATTTTGTATTGTAAAATAACGGGTGCAAGAAAAATAAAACATTTATTGCAAAAACACGGACATAAAATGGGGGTTCAGTTTATTTTATGATAGGAATTTACGAGCAAATAGTCCTTTATTACCAAAAAAAATCCAAGAAAAAACAATAAATAAACATTGGAAGATGAAAAAATAAAAGACTTTTTGTAGGAAGGAAGATTGACTTAGCAAGTTTGACTTATCGACGAACCATAGCAGATATGATTGAAGTCTATAAATATACTCATAGATTTTATTCAATAAATTTTAATCTATTGAATATTGCTTAAAAAATTAATACCAGCGGTCATGAATTAAAACTTTTTAAAAATTTCTTAGACAAAATTATTTTAGTAACAGGTAATTCATGGAATAAACTACCATCATCAGTAGTGAATGCCTCATCTCTAAACTAAGGCAAGGATGGATGAATTGTGGAAAAAATATAAATATTCAGTGTAAATGAGATAAATGTTTTAAATATAAAGAACAGCTGACAGGTCTCAGACCGAATATACTAGCTGAAAGATATGAAGTGAAAAAATGTTCAATTTCTGGAATATCAATATACTAACCCAAGAAAATTAAAATAAGTTGAAATAATATTTTTTTTAAATTAAAATAATCATTTTCTCCACACATTTTAAACGTAAAATAGCAACAAATAAGTTCGAAAGTTTTGTTTTTTTAAAGTACTTTCTTTTTTTTTTCTTTTTTTTTTTTGTAAACAAAGATGTGTCCTCCATTTTCCAACAGACGACTCTTGTTTTTTTTTTAAACACAGATATTTTGGTATCTGTGTTTTAAAAAACAAGAGTCGTCTGTTGGAAAATGGAGGACACATCTTCGTTTACAAAAAAAAAAAGAAAAGAAGTACTTTAAAAAAACAAAACTTTCGAACTCATTTGTTGCTATTTTACGTTTAAATGTGTGGAGAAAATGATTATTTTAATTTTAAAAATAATTAAACATAAAAAAAAATGAAACCGCCGAGAAATTTCTTTTTTTTAAAAATTTCCGTAGATAAAACTTACCTTATCATTTCAAATTTATAAAATTCTTTATACAATCTTTCTTTGACCCCACTCACCCCCCAAAAATTAAACGAACAAAAACTCCCTTTTTCAAAATATCTTAATTCTCAGCATTTTCACAATTCAACATCAATTGTTCATTTTCACACTCTCTGTCTTTGTCGTCTACATTCACCTCTTTACGCTTAACCTCCGAAAAATTGTCGTCTTTCTCACTCTACTTCATCTCCGAAAATCCTCGTCTCTGTTTATCCTCGAAAGTGGTCGTCTGTTTTTCTTCAAATTTTACCGCTAGTTTTGTTTATTGGTTTACAGTTCAAGGGAGGCAACTCTTCTTATTTTAAACTTTTTAAAAATTAAATACACTAACTCGTAAATTACTTTTTTCCTTTCTTCCCTTTTTTTTTTTTTTTTTCAAACTATTCTTAACTTGTTGATTCATTTTTTATTGTGATTCCGTATCTCATCAAAAACTGTTGAAAAACATGTCTGTTAGTGCTTACCATAATTTAATTAGACACAATGGGCCTAAAATGCGTTTTTGACAAAATGACTTTAGTCCCCCTACAGAAAATAATTTACCAAAAATCAGGGAATTATCGAATTTTAATAAAATCTTCAGTGTTTATTTATCAATGAATGATCTTTATAATGCATTACTTATTTTATATCAAAACTTTCTCATTTTTTTCAGGTCATCTAATTTTAACCCCCCCCATGTTGGGGGCGTAACATTTTTTCGAGTTGGTCTTATAGTTTTCTAATTACAGTATAAATAATGAGATAAAAGACCGAAGTTATGAATAGAAACAAAAAAAAAAAAAAAAAATTACGGTGGCTTTTCTATGAGAAAATAAGTACAGAAAATCGAAAAATAAAATGTAAAAAAATAATAAATAATTAATTTTTTGAGATTTCTTTTTTACTCATTTCGATAATTAGTTAATTGGCTATTATCTTATAAAAGAAAAAATTATACATCGATATTGTTCTGCTTAAAAAGGTTGGGGGTACATTTTCAATGGAGTTTTTCTTCAAAAAGTATACTTTGATATGTCTAAATTGAATCAGCAACTCGAGTTCAAATCCTGGATGAGGCTGTTTGTGTTCCACTTTATGCTAATGTCCTTGGGAAAGTCATGAATCCATCTGTTTTTCCTCCAACTTTGGGTAAATATTAGGGCAGACTGGGTTCTTTAGCTTTGCTAGGTAACCAGTCTAAGTGAATGACAGTTTTGAATTCAAACCAACAGTAAAAAGTGACCTAGTGTCACATCCTGTCTGTGGTGGAAGGATTGGGTAGATGAATACTTTGGTTTTATTTCTTAATTTAAGAAAAAAAATTGCTTTAATGTTTTTGTGTTTATAGTGTTTGATATTTCTGACCCCCCAGTACCCCTCCCCCAGTAAAACATAACATTATTAAATTGACTCCAGATTTTTTTAAATTGATAACTCCTTGGTATCTTTTTATCAAATTAAATATTTTCCTTTTCTTTTTATCTTGAAGTTTATTATAATTACATAAGAACTATGAATTTTATAGTTTAAGTTGAGAAAATATTTAGTTTTTATTTTGACTTAACAAGTGACATAGTTGGTCTTTCTTATTTCTTTCCTGTACTATTTTAGTTAAAAAAAAATATTGACAATGTAGATATATTGACAATAAACTAAATAAATTAAATAACTATTGATAAAAATTTTCACCTTTTCAAAAAAAAAAAAAAATTTTGTGCAAGTTGATATCTTTTCACAAAGCATACATCTAAAATGAGTTCTGAATACATCATTTTTTAATTAGATTGTATATCTTTATTATAAAATGGTCAAGGTGTAATATATTGCCTTGACTGGCAGTGAACTCAGTAGATGAAGTTGACAGATACATTTGGTCATAGATAAAATCAACAAAGTGGCTACTGTATAATGGTGGGTGTGATACTCGAGGAATAAAAACAGGAAATGCGTGGGTGTGATACCTGAGGTATAAGAAAATGCGTGGGTGTAAACTATGACCAATGCAAAAATAGAATGTGGGCAAAGAGGTGTAATTTGTTGCAAATTATTTTTGTATATATATATATGTAATAATAAGGAGGATATCCAGGAATGAAATCTGATATGTAAATTAGGACAGAAAAGTTTTTAGAAGGAAAATAAGAATTACATGTTAGATGAGAATGGAAAAGTTTAAGGATGAATCATCATAAGGCCACATGGCATTTTTTCTATTGAAGGAGCCATAAGACATGGTGAACACAAACCAGAAGTCTATAGAAGTATCTTAAACTGCATCTGGTGATGAATTTCCAATCATGGAGCTCTGGGGAATGTGGAGTACCTTTTTGTCACCCTTACTCCAAGGTCCACTCTGATCCAGAGTGGTAGCACCTGTTAGGGGGGGGGTGTCCCATCTAAATAAATAGATTAAAAAATGAGTTTTAAAAACTGAATTTGAAAAAAAAATGGAGTTTGAAAATTTAAAAAAATACCCAACAAGAATCAATAAAACAAAACTTCTTAAGCATAAAATAACCTAACAAGGGTTGACATGCTGTAAATCCATCCATCAATCCATCCATCCCATAGAGTTACTTTTTCTTGAAATAGCTTTTTATGGAATAATCTATTATAGAATAATTCTAAATATGAAATAACGTTAAAAATAAAATGATTTTAAATAAGATATTTTGATAAAAAATAGAAATAGTTCTCCTTTTTAAAATCAAAGTTTTAAAGGAATAATCTATTCCCATTCTTTGTCTCTATTTATCTAGAAATACATCTGGAAATACATCTAGAAATACATCTGGAAGATGCACATAACCATATCGTTAGTGATGTGATCCAAGCATCATTTAGTGTTTCAGGTCTTTTAACATGATACAACTTCATCTTGGTGACCAAGATGGTGCTGGTGTTGATCAAGCCCGAACTTGTTTGGTAACAAAATCTAAAACAGCAAGATTATTATATATTAAAGTTATTCAATAAAAAATTGTTTTTATAAAATTCCCTTTTCAATAGAAGTTCATTAATAAGAAAAGTAATTTGATAGAAAGTTATTTGATGAAAATTTGTGATAACTTTGGTTTAGTTTATTATTTAATATCAAAGCCATCCTTTTAGAATTGGTACTATTTACCCAATATGTATAAAGGTTTTCAAGGATATTAGACCAAAAGTAAATGTAATAGTGTATCTGAGGTTCAAACTTGTTGTTGTTATGGTTGTTGTTATATTTTTCATAAGATACCTCATATTTGTGACCTTGTGCCACGTCCCATCCATGGCGAACAGGTTGGGTAAATACTTACAGGTACAACACAATGTCATTTTGTTGTTTTTCAAAATCAAATTGAATATACAGGTGCCACCAAATAAGCTAATATTTAAATGTTTACTTTTAACTTTTTGCCTACTTTAAACCGCTCACACCAGCTCTCTCACCACTGCGATCCTATTGTAAACCATTGGTAACTGCTCTTGCACATGTCACTTGATTACATTGATAAATCAATATGAGAACACCCCTGCCATTTTTTGTTTTGTCTGAGACTGATACTTGATCATTTTAGAATAAGGAACCATAGCTGGAATAATGGAATAATGGGGAAATTTGCTTATAAAAGAGTTAAACATAAAACATTTAATACTTTTATATATAATCTTTATTAAAATATTTATTTCAAGGATTTTTTCCTTAATAATCTAGTCTCACAAATCATAAACTACTTAATTTAAAAAAAAAAGAAAAACCTTTTTATAAAATAGCATTACATATTTAACCATAATCTTTATCAGCAAAATTTACTGAATCTAGCTTCCTTAGCCTCGTTCTATTAATGACATCTGTATTTGAAGAATTATAATTATCATTAAAAGTAATAGGAGTAATAAAAAAGAGACGCATTTAATTATTTTACTAACAATTTGATTGTAATATTTTATCTATATATTCCATTAAAACAGATATTTTACACAAGGGAGGCAACTCTTGGGATTATCTCCCTTCTAACAGTAGGTCATTTGTTAAATAATTGTCATTCAAAATAAAACAATAACATTCAAATGTAATCGCTAATTAAAAACTATATAATTTATTCAAATTTGAGAATTAAAAATTATTCAGGCTTTTAAAACAATTTATAGAATTGCTGAAATGAATAAAGGTCAAATCTTTTCAAATTAGTTTCAAAATTTCAAGGGACGTAACTAATAAGATTAAAATGAAAATCGTAAATTAAATTCATTTTTTTTCTTCTTTCCTTTGCTTATATCGATTTTTATCTTGTTTCTTATGTCCTAATTTTTAAAAATCTCTCCAAAGCAGCAGCAGCAGCGTTCAGTGAATTTTTGATGAATAGAATTTGTGATCTTGTACAGCTTTTAATTAAGAAATTGCTTAAAAGCGAAGCTGTACCCAATTATTACAATAAAAAATGTGTATTTATTCATGCATTCGAAGAACGCCCGCGAAATTTATCGCCTTGCAAATATTTACATAAGATCGGCCCGTTTTCACTCTCACCATAAACTTAATATAAATAAATCTGTGTGTCATAATCTCCTTCTGGTGGTGCAGTGCCGTTTCTGTATTAGTGGTGATATCCGTTAACCTCAGTCACCGCCTTCTAGCACATATATGATAAAAAGGGTTGGAGGTTTGCCATAAGGACAATGGGTCGGGACAATTATATAGGTGCTTGGGCTTGACGTGATCAGCTGATTGATCGAGGGGGTCGCCGCCCGAACCCCATCTAGCCTAAGTAATTTCGCTCCTTATCAATGAAATCAATTGATTTCCTACACGAATTTGAAACGCGGTTGTAACATCTACCATATTTTCTTTGCACTAAGTTTTGGCCTTAATTGTGTCTAGTTGCACGAGAGATATTCCCTTGCCATAGGCGACTATGACCGGTCAATAAAGCCCAAGTCATAAAACCACCTTCTGCCTTTGTCTCTTTCTTTTCGTTCCTTGAATTTCTTCCTATTCAACCAAATGAGATGGGGTTAAGAAGAAAACACCAAGAACACGCACCAAGAATATCCAGCTACCTTTAAACCTTAAAACACCAAAATCTCTTGTAACCCCAGAGTCCTTCCTTCTTCTTGATCGTCGGGCTGAAAAGGAATGGAGGAACAAAAGACACGGGATTCTTTCAAGGTTCAACTTTTATTTCCAGGTCTACAACTATTTTTTGGAAGGAATTTTCTTCGCGAGTTGGTAATACTGTGTCCCCCCGGTAACAGTCTTCATCGGTTTCTTTTTGGTGCCAGGAAGCTACAGGGTCAGGGTTGCTAACCCTAACCCTAATCCAAAAATAGACACTAACCCAAACCCTTAACCCTGCCGCTAACCCTAATCCTAACCTTAACAAAAACACTAACACTTGCACAAGTTTAACTTCATTTATGTTTTCTCATTTCTTATTTGTATTTTATCCGGGTGGGGGTCATTGTAAATAATAATTTAAAAAAAACTATCGAAATTAATTTGTCAATAAGCAGCGTGAAAGAGCGCACGAAAAATATCTAAGGAGGTGCATTTTTACGCCGGTAACCGGTAAAGAAAAACAAGGAAGTTTCATAGCGTAAATAAGGGCAGTGATACGGGACGACTCTATTCTAATAGCCTCTATACTATTAGTTAAAGAGGAAAGTTTTTTATTATGTGAATAATAAGATTTTAAAAACAAAAACACACACACACACACGGTAAAATAGAAGAGACACGAAGTATATATATATCAACAAATAACAATAATTTACGTCAGAATATACAATGAGAAAATAAAGTCTTTTTACGAATGAATAGTAAAGTTCTAGCGTGTGCATCCGTGTATGAGCAAATCCTGGTGTGGATTAAAATGTCCTTGTATTGTTTATTTAATTAGTAATAATTTATATGGGAGAGAAGATCAGTTGAAAGTTGTCTCCAAGTTGTATGCGTACAAAGTGAGTTTTGGTCAGTGCAGAAAAGAAAGGCTTGGTACGTGGGTAAGCTTTGAATGCCCTGAACCCTTGCCCGGTGGTGAAGTGAAGCCAAGAATATTTTATAAACATATTTTGGCTTTATTTATACTGCGACGTGGGCAAAAGTGGATCAGAATTGAAGTCTTTTGATTGTAGCGGGAAATATTCTGGTTGGTTAGATAATACAATTAATTTAAGAAGTTCAACCGAAAAGCGTATGTTGATCCTCTTGCGCACAAATGAACTTTCGTCACATAGCGTTTCGCCATTGAAGCGTTAACTTCCCGTAGACTCATATACAATAAATGATTTTCCCTCTTAGAAAATTGGCATCTCCATTAGGTGTCCTGTAAAATGTAACATGACAGTGAGAAACCCCTTCTCGACTTCTTTTTGACTGTGGTCTTTGATCTGTAGGGGCATTGTTTTTGACATCTGACAGGAAACGGTAAAGCCACATGGTTATATTTTCACCACTTGTCAAGTAAGTCTCTTTTTCACTTGTGTACCTCTTCCACATACTGCTTGTTCAGGAAATATTATATATATATATATATATATATATATATATATAGTTTTGCTGTTGGAATACGTTTTTGTATTCTTTCTGTTAATGTTATTGGTATGTAAATTTTACGCATTAAATGTTAAATGTTTTTGTAAGTATAATTCAGATGATTATATTTCCTTCCGTTGTGTTTGTGTTAGTATATCACGGATATACAAATGCTAATGTTGGTCTCTAGACGACATGTGATCAACTAAAACATTTTCTCAACCTCGAAGTACACCAATACATTAAATATATTCCTACTAATTCTTTTTAAAAGAAAATCAATCAATTAATACATTCGGTTGTATGTGTCATAATTGAAAAAGAAATGTTGTTATCTTTCTTTCTTTCTTTTGTTTTGTTTTATGGCATATCAACCTCAGTGGGTCATTTAATGCCGATAAAGTTTTGAAATAAATCAATTCTTAATGGATAATACAATTTTTTTATAAATACATTTTTCTATTTAACCCATAGATGGGACCCTAACAGGTACTACCACTCCGGGTCAGAGTGGACCAGGGAGCAATGGTGATGAAGGGGTGCTCCACTTTCCCCAAACCTCCAAAACTGGAACCTCACCATCAGATAGAGTTTAACGTCATTCCCAGGACATGTAGACCCTCAGTTACCGCCTTCTAGCACCCATATGATAAAAAGGGGTTGGAGCTTGCCATAAGGGCAATAGGGTTGGGAAAATCATATAGGTGCTAGGGCTTGACGTGACCAGCCGATTGATCAGAGGGGGCCTCTCCGACCGCCCGTCTAGCCCAAGATAGGGCCAAAGTGGAGTATTGCATGTCATGAACTGCTCATCTACCTGGGCTCTATCCTGAAGCATCACGGGTCGCCACCCACAGCCAACAGGTGGCCCCATTGGGGGAGTCTTACCCCTCTGCAGAGGTGCAGTCGGTGCATTCTAACGCCCCAGCCGACAGGGCAGATGTTGTTATCTATCGTTATTCAGAATCTCAGTAGATTTTTAAAATAAGGGTGTAGCGTTAGTTTCGTATTTGCCTGGGAGAGTTGTCTGCCCGGTTTAGTTTGCTGGTGCCCGCTAGGGGAGATAGTATTTAAGTGGCTGGTTCAAAACGCTTCTGCCTCTTTTCCTGTTACTACGAGACACATGGGTTAGTTAAGGTCTACCCCGTCTCGTTGGGGCGTCCCCCCTTACATTACTGTAAGTCATTCCCAGCATGGACTATCCCTAGTCTCATGTCTGTGGCTTTTATATGTTATCTTTTTACCTATGTAATGTGTGTTTATCTTTTTACTTATGTACTTTGTATCTCGTCATATCCATGTGCTGTACTATATTAAATGTTTTGTCTGTTAACCTTCGTCGGAGTCATGTATCCAATATGTATAACTTTGAACCTTTCTTACAAGGGTTTATCATGCGATCAGATTCTATTTTTTTATCGGTGTTTTCATGTTTTATTTTGACTCATAATGTAGAACTTTAGAATATTTTTTAACATTTCTAAACTGATCTTACCTCTGTGGACTTTTATTTTGAACTAATCCAATGCATATAAGAGTGATTTACGCACTGGGCCATGTTATCTTTTTTTTTTTAACCACCTCTTATATATCAACTATATAGCCGGTATATAGCTATATAACTATAGAGCCGGTTTAGCTCAGTCGGTAGAGCGTTTGGCTAGAAACCACAAGGTTCCTAGTTCAATACTGGACCTCGCCAACTCAGCGTATGCAGTAGAACGGGGATATGTGCGGTAAAGTAAGGAGTTGATGGTAGGTGTGGTGCAGCACCGCAGACGCAAAAAACAATCTCCTTGGTCTAACGCTAGTGAAAAAGGGTTAGACTCCCTCGCTGCATGGCTCATACCGATATTAGACCGCTCCGACGACTATATATCAACTTGTGTATATTCTATAAATAAATCTATCTCTGAATGACAACTTGTGTTTTCTTCTTCCTGTGACGATACGAAATTCTACTTTTACAAAAATTAATATAACTTTGAATAATCATGATATTTCGGACTGTTAATATTATTTGGATTATTCGGACTATTGTCCTCATCTTCATTGTTATCTGTACAACGTTTCGGCCGATATGCCCTCTGGCCTTCTTCAGGTATTTCTTGTCGGACTCGGGAATCTTCTTTTCGGACTCAGGAACCTTCTATTCGAACTCGGGAGCCATCACGGAACTCTGAACCTAACCCTTTATTCAGTCTACGTGGGTATCCTGTTCTCATTCCACTAACCATAGCTGGGGTACAGGTGTTAAGCAGTGTTAATTATTATTCTATGTTACTGTTGCCCCTGACCAGGATTGAACATGCAGTCTAGAGATAATTGTAACTTAGAATTGTCTTAACCTAACTCCTTTATCCACTAGGCGATGTGTCTAATTGTCCTCATCTGAACACAACGTTCATGCCACTGTAACCTCGGGCTCTGTTTTAGGTGTTTTTAAATTTATTATTTTAATTACCTTAAAATAAATAATCTTCAGACGATTACCCATGAAACGTCCGAAATATCATAATTATTCATATTAAGCCTCATCTCATAAATACGCATAAAAATAATATAACTTTAACAGAAAACCAAACCAAAACAAATATGTTAATCACTAAAAAGAGATAACGAAATTTAGTTAATTTGGTAAGTATGAGAGCAATCCTCCCCAATATTCCCCAATCTAAGCATTTAATCAAATTAAAGATAGAAAAATACCCACGTGAGTTATAATTTACCCAAATAACTTTTTCTATTTTGCCATCAAAACCTAGTAGGTCTGAATATACCACATCCCTCTTCCTAAGGAGTAGCAGTCAAGTAGTCAAAGAAAATAGACCTTAGATTCTCCAGCCGTTGAATCAAAATAGCAGTCCCGAACTTCACGACGATAACCAAGTTTTATCCTCAAAGGAATTCAGGACTGACACGTCAGTAAGCAATTAAAAAGGATATTAAAAGAATTATGTACACTGCACACGTACGACAATCAATACTCACACAAAAGCATACATTTATTTTTGGAGGTCTGAACCATCTGTGGGCGTATTCTAGACCCCGACAACAGGGCAATCCCAGTGGAGAGTTCCCTATATTATTTTGTATATGTGCACGCACGCATTCCCATCATTCCCTATTCTTCTTTTACCCCCCCCCCCCAAAAAAAAGGCAAAGAGGTAAAAAAGACATGTCATAAGTTTCTGAACAGTACAAATGTTAGTAATCACTAACACAACCCTAAAATAAGATAATAAACAACCAACAAACAAATAATAAAAACAAAACAATAAAAAGCAAACATAAAAAACAAAAATAACAATCCGTAAAATATTGGGGAAAAAATCGGTAATCATCCTACAGCGTTTTCTTTGTTAGTAAAAATCTTCGTTTCAAATTCTATCTCAAGGGAAATAAATGTTTAAGAGGCTGACAGGGAAATGTTAGAAGATTTTTTTCATTTTTATTTCCATGAGGGAATTCGATACTTAATCCCCAAAATGCTTTTCCTTCAGAAAATCTCCTTTTGCAAAACCTTTGATACATTAATATCATAATCGAAATTTCTTTTATGTATTTGTTATTAGATGGCATTAGGTGAGTTTAGTTTTTACTAAATCCATTAGAAACGATCGCTGTTGATTGTATTATGACAGTATACATTAAAAATGTCAAAATTGGTGCATTTTTGTTTAGTGATAGTGTAATATCTTCTGTTCGTCTTAAGGATGGTTACAGATTAACTCTTAAGGCTCACCCAATAATAACAGGTGCAAGATGGCTGATTTAGTATTAGTATTTGTTTGACAATCATACAATAGGTGGTGTTCACTTCCGCCATTGAATTTTGGGTAAATGTCTGTCCGGAATATAATTCCCAGATACTACAGATGGCAACTTTGAATATAAAAGAAAATAAGCATCATTTTTTTATTTTAATTTATATATATATATATATATATATATATATATATATATATATATATGTGTGTGTGTGTGTGTGTGTGTGTATGTGTGTGTGTATGTGTGTGTGTGTGTGTATATGTGTGTGTATATGTGTGTGTGTGTATCTGTGTATGTGTATGTGTGTGTGTGTTATGTATATCTGTGTGTGTGTGTATGTGTATGTGTGTGTGTGTGTGTGTATATCTGTGTGTGTGTGTGTGTGTGTGTAAATGATTGAGCGTGTCGAAATTTGTTTTCAAAATTTCATGTTGGGAATTTCCTGTAAAACGATGCTCCACGGTTGGGTAATCCAGTTGAGGTTAATTGCAATCAAATCCAGATAATGCCTGGAAAATTATACGTTATACGACGCGGTAATGGACTTCTATTGATAAAATATCGACCATATGGACCATATCTAATCCCTTTGATGAAATAAAACAGGAATTCTTCCTAAGCGTAGCCGGGTTAGCACTACTGTATAGCTGCAATACTTGCACTCTAACGAAACGTTTGCAGACAGGACTACATTGAAACTACATAAGGATGCTGCGTTCTTTTTTGAACAAATCCTAGAAACAAACATCCTACATCAGCTGTATTGTCATTTTATCAAAATAAGACGAACAAGAAATGCTGGGCACTGCTGGCGAAGTAAGGACGAACTCATAAGCGACATTTTCCCATGGGTCCCCACACATTGACCCACCAATGTGGGCTGACCAGCAAAAACTTACATTAAACAGCTATGTATGAGCACTGGATGCCATTTAGAGGACCTACCAAGAGCGATGGTCGATAGAGACGGAAGACCGATAGGGACGGATTGCGAGAGAATCAATGAAATCCGTGCTATCAGCACTTGATGATGATGATGATGATGATGATGCAGAAGGTGCCATGATTGATCGAACGTGCCAAAAGCGGTTTGCAAAATTTTATGCTGTAAAAATCTTGTTGAACGATGATTCACGGTCGGTTACACCAGTTGAGGTAATACAGCGATCAAATCAAAATATTGCTTGGGAATAAGCAACGTTATACAACACAGGAGATAACAAAGCTTGGTTATGTTAATATATTTAATGTTTGGCTTCCATGTAAGTTTAGCAAAGAAAGAAAATACTGGATCATATTTCCATGTCACTCATTACTTAAACGTAACGAAAAAGTTATGTTCTTTTTTTAAAAGAAAGGTAACAGGAGATGGAAAATGGATACATTACAATAACGTGAACTTCAATAAATGGTGAAGCAGCAAATCGAACTACCATTAACGGTCTTCATCCAAACAAGAACGCTTAGATGAAGGGAAGATATTTATTCGAACCCCCATCCACCAAGGACCAAGATTAGCATTAGGGATATACTAACACTAAACACAACGGAAGGAAAACCAAAATACACGCATTTGTAAATACAATAAAATTTGACTTATTATATTCATAATATACATACCAATGGTATTTAGAAGAAAGAATACACAAACGTGTCCCAACAACTAGAAATATACGCATATTGTTCCATGAACAAGCAGTGAGTGGAAGGGGTACAAAGAGAAAAAAATCTTTTAAAAAATTACTTTATTACGGAAAGTAAAAAGCTATGTAGTTTTACCGTTCCCTGTCGGGGTCTGAGACCCATCTCCCCTGGAAAAGAAGATATTAGAAAAGACTGTTCCTAAAAGAATGAAGAAGCTTAGTTTACATGTGGTGTCCGTTATCCATTTCTTTTCATGACCTCAGAGACTGAAGGGAGAGAGAATAAAATAACGAAGGTCCTAACGCTAAAAGTCGAGTTGAGCTTTTGTGGTTTCCGTACTCAGTCGACAAATCAGCCACCGGTGACTACGCTATATTCAGATTCGGCACTTACAATTTTTGTGGTCATCCTTAGGTTTCAAGCAAGAGCATTCTCCAGCGAAGATCCCTTGTGTTAAGCAGAGCGCGATCCTTAGTTAAGAAACCTTTGATTGCTCCTTGGTGTCCCTCAGTGTTGGGTATGATCCTTTGGTTGTTTCTTAGTGTCCCTTAGTGTTGCAGGTCCGTTCGTCCATGTCGAATAACGGCTGTCAATATAAGCGATTAAATAGTTAACTAACCCCGTATTCGGGCTGTTGATTGACTGGGGGTTAAACCACGTGATCTCGCTGAATCTATGAATTTGAGTGGTAGATTACAGCACGCCTTATATACAGAAAATAATCCAACATGCACAAGGCCTTAACTACTGGGCACCTAATGAAGATCGAACTATGTATTCAGAAGTAATTGATTTGTGAGACTTGCATGCTAACCATTAGCAAAGAGCTTCTTTTATTTTTACTTAATAAAACAAATGATTTGACGGAGAATGTTGTGCTGGTACCTAATGGCTATCGGTATGGAAAATGGAATCGGCAAGCTGAGGTCAAATTCTGTCCCAAGCTGTTTTCGTTCACTTCACATTAATGCCCTTCTAGAAGACATGAATTCACTTCTCTTCCCAGTCATAGGCAAAACAACAGACCTTAGTGGACTCCCTAGCCTTGGTAGTTTGCAGCCACTCTAGGAGAAGGACATCTCTGAATTCAAACTGGTCGACGCAATGGAAAAGCAAACTATACATTCCAAGAATAGTCATGATTTGTATTTACCCATCCACTCAGCCACGGACAGGATGTGACACAAGGTCATTTTTAAAGCAGAATACAGCTGGTTTGAATTCAGAATTTTCCTTCTCCTAGACAAGTTACCTAACCAAGGCTTAAGAACTCTATCTGCCCTACTATTTACCCATAGCTGAAGGGGGACAGATGGATTCATGACTTTACCAAGGACCTTAGCACGAAGTGAAGCGCAAAAGATCGCATCGAGGATTTGAACTCGAGTCACCGATTCTATTTCCAACGACGATAACCGTTACGCTAAACGCACCTCCATAAGAATAGAATCGTCATTGTAATTCCCAATTTAATATGAAGCGGTAGAATAGTAGTCCTGAAATAATATGACTTCCTATTCATATATATTGATATCGATACTATTTCTCCTCTCCCACAAGTTATAAGAATACTTACAAAGATTTATAAAGCATAAGACTACATAAGAAGGCTTGTGGTGTAATGGTTATCGTCGTAAGAAACTGACCCGGTTACCCGAGCTCAAATCCTGGACGAGGTTGTTTGTATTTCAAATTGGAAAAGGTATGTATCCAACTATTCTCTGTTCAGCTATGGGTGAATACTAGGACGGTCTGGGCTTTTAAACCCTGGTTAGGCAACTAGTTTGGAAGAAGGAAAACTTTGAATTCAAATCCGTTAAACTCTGCTCAAGAAATTGACGATGTGTCATACATCCTGCTTGTGCAGTGAGGTTGATAGATATATACATAGTGTCGGTGAAATGGGATGGAAAGATTGTATTGCGTCAGTTTAAAAAAAGGGCCTGTTACCCCCCCCCCAAAAAAAAAAAAACAACAAAAAAAAACAGTATTCAAAATCTTGGTTATCACCTGGTATGGAATATCGACCAGTAAGTACCGGTAGAAAACACCATGTGTCATATCCTATTCGTGCAGAGGTTGTTAGTAAATATATACCTAATGTCGGAGGAAGGGGATAAAGCGATTGTAGTGCGTCAGTTTTAAAAGTAGGACGATCCAGCCTGTTACACGCCCACCATAAAAAGAACAACAAAAAACAACCCCCTCAAAACAACAACAACAACAAAAACATTAAAAAAAAAAAAAAGGACAACACAAAATAGTATTCAAAATCTTGAATTTCACCTGGTATCGAATATCGATCAGGAAACACCTAATTCTTAATAGGCTCAAATCCATTTACTTATGTGTTCATTGTGACTTTTTATTGTGGTGTTTATTAATATGTATGCACAGAGTTTGTGTTGAAGTTAGTGTCGGCACACGGATTTCTTGTCTCTGTTCGTTCACGCCTGACTGCAACCCTGAATGAGTCTCGTGTTCAGGGAAGCATAAAATTTACGAGCGCAATTCTCAAGTCTGCAACGAATCCAATACCTGAGTCACCTCTTCCTTTTAAACGAGAATCATTGAGGATTCTGTGTTTCTCACTCGCTAAAGTACGGACGCTAAAAGCCATTGGCACGAACGGCTGCCCCATTGGCGCAAAACAAAGGAATAATGAAAAGAAGAAGAAAAAAAGGGGGCGTTCTTTGTATTTTTCGGTAAGAGGAGAGTTCAATTAGGTCCACAATTTATGGTTCACATAAAACTAACAATCAAAGCTTGAGGTTAATGTCCCTATGTTTATTTCTGCTGCTGATGATAGTTATTTAAAAAAAAAATGTTTTAATGATTATTAACTTGATTAAAAAAAAGAAAAGTTAATTGCCCAACCCGTTCAACACGGGTAGGATTTGACACAAGTTCATAAGTAAGGAGCATCCAGCGAGGATCGGAATCACTCACTTTTCAGTAGTAATGGATCTGCGAGACTAGCTTGCTAACTATTAAACCACGACGGGACGCCTAACTTTATTAAAAAGACAAAAAAAAAAAACGGTTATTTCCTATAAGATGATCAACGGCGAACCACTCTTGACTGATAAATTATTTATTTATTTTCCAATTAAACTAACCCTAAACCCTAACCCTAACCCTAAACCCTAACCCGAACCCTAACCCTAACTCCGTCTTCTTTTTTCCTAGTAGATCAATAAATAAATAATTTATCAGTCAAGAGTGGTTCCCCTTTGATCATGTTAGACTTATAGGAAATAACCAAAAATACTTATAACTTTATTAGAATTATTTATTTATTTTCTTATTTTCTCCTTCGTAATCTAAATTTATTTTCTTAAATTCAATTTTATTTCTAAATGCATCTGTTGTCTACCTCCTCCTACACCTGTTCAGAAGAGCATTCACCTAGGAACCACAAGGTTACGGGTTCGATACCGGACCTCACCAACTCAGTGTATGAGTAGCACAGCGTGCGGTAAAATCGGGAGCTAATGGACCTAAACATATCTCTCTGGTTTAGCGCTAGTAAAAAGGGAATATACTCCCTCACTGTCCGGTGATACAGACAATATGGTACTCTACTGATATTGCTTACTGACACCTGCTTCTACTCTTCCCCCGTAATTCACTTTTATCAATTAATTCCTTCTCCTCACGTTTCTTTTCTTTTTTTAATGTATTTTTATCCCCCCCCCGCCTCTTTAGGTTCCCCAAGCTTTTCTTCTTTGTTTCCTTTCGTCACCCACAAACCTTGAAATACAGTCATTTTTATTTTCACTTACTATAGAGAAATAAAAAAAAGCCCAAAAGTAGCTGAACAGAAATCTACACGACACAAATTTACGTCTGAAAAGAAATCTTTCCTTTTAGTTCTATATCTTACATCTATTCATCAAATGTCAATTTTGTCCTTCGGTCTGACGTCGCATAATTCAGCAACATCTGCGGGTGTCGCTGTGGCGTAATGGATGGATTGCGTAGTGAGCGAGTTCGAACTCAAGTCGTGCTATTTCTCTGAGTGTTTGAGATGAGGCTTGATGATTAGTATTATCTGTGTTATTCGGACTATTGTCCCCATCTTCATTGTTATTTGTACAACGGACACATGGCCTAGTGGATAAGGTAGTTAGGTTAAGACAGTTCTAAGTGACAGTTATCTCTGGATTCCGGGTTCAATCCTGAGTAGAGGCAGTAACATAGAAAAATAATTAACACAACTCCTACCCCAGCTATGGTTAGCGGAATGAGAACAGGATACCCCGAGACTAAATAAAGGTTAAGTTCGAAGTTCCGTGGTGGCTCCCGATTACGACAAGAAAGTTCCCGAGTTCGAAAAGAAGGTTCCCGAGTCCGACAAGAAATACCCGAAGAAGGCCGGAGGGCATATCGGCCGAGACGTTGTACAAATAATAATGAAGATGGGAACAATAGTCCGAATAACACAGATAATACTCAAGTCGTGCTATTATGTTCACTTCCGGTCTAATACGAAAGGTATAAACCTCCTCACCCCTCTAGCTATGGGTTAAATAGTACTATTACTGTTCTTCTACTAGGATGGCTTTAGCATTAAATAACCCACGAAGATTGATATACCATTAAACAAAGAAACCAAACTAATCAACAAGAGCTAGGGCTAATGCCACCAATACACTGTCGGTGTGGATTAGAATACGCTGACTGTATCTCGTGCAGAGGGGTAAGAACCCTTAGACACAAAACTGCATCTAAGGGTAAGGCTCCAATTCTAAGCCCTGATGTGTGCGGAATACTCATTCATAGCCATTACTCCCAGGTCCACTCTAACCAGAAGTGGTAGTACCTCTTTAGGGTTCTATCTATGTGTAACAATTAGCAATTATTTGTATTTTATTAGACCGTGTGCTAAAAAATCTTAAAAATCACCTACATAAAAAATGTAAATATGAACGTACAATGAACGCGATTCCCTAAACTGTAGGCATAAAATAACCCTAGACGAGTTGATAGTGGAGTGGAGCATTTATTCCTTTTCATTATTCTTAGGTTCACTCTGACCCGAAGTGGGAGTATTAATTAGGGTTCCATCTATGGGTCAAATAAATATTTGCAAATTATTTGTGTTTAATAGGACAAATTATTTAATAACTGGGAATACCTGATATCATATAACCGTGTGCAAAAAAAAAAAAAAAAACAACAACAAAAAAAACACCCAACAAAGGAACTCATTTTTATAACATTTTTTTAATGATATGCATTTTACAGTTTGGACTCTTCTAAATATTCTGGCAGATTGCAGCAATGCAGTATTCTGGGTGGTCTCAATTCTTCCTCTGATTTCCAAATTTTCCAGTCTTTTTTCCAAGCTTTTTGGGACCGTTCCAAGTGCACCAACTATAATTGGTATCACTTTGACTTTCATATTCCATAGCTTTTTCAATTCTCTGGCAAGGTCCAGTTATTTGTCCATCTTTTCATTTCCTTCGGCTTCACCCTGTGATCTGCTGGAACCCACCAGTTGGCACCTTCTCTTATTATTATTATTATTATTATTATTATTATTATCATTATTATTATTAGAATTTTTTACACCAGTGTTTGCTGATGGTCTTATTTCAATTCATTCTGTTGTTTTTATGATGTTTCAGATAATAATATATCTGCTTTTCCCACATCTTCTGTGTTGACTGTTGTCTGTGACCGCGACATTTTAAGTGCATTGTTTCACTGTAATGAATATGTAAATGCACCTTTTCGTATTTTGCTTCTTTGTCCGGCCTCCAGCATAATTGCTTTCCAGGTGAATGCTCCGAACTCTTGGATCATTAAAAGAGACTTTTACATCGAAGCTTACTTTGGTTCGCACTTTCCATTATTCATTTCAGTTCTAAGAATTCCTCATAAAAAGCCTCCAATCTAAATGAGAATCGACACCCGGCAAAGACTTGGCACCACCGACGGGTCTCGGTCTTCAAATCATCAGTCAATTGCTATTGATGGCGCCTCTCTCACGTTATGTCGGGCTGAACACAAACCTTTACAATTAATGAAAAGTAGGCGTACGCTGAATCGGTGAAGCACTAGACTTGGATCTGACATTTATAACTCATGAGTATGAAACATCATCGTAGTGTAATGGTTAACAAGTTAATCTTGCAAAATCAATTATTAGGGAGTTCGATTCTATCTACATACTCCGTACTTATGATCTTGTGCTTCACTCACTCTTTAAGGGATTGGTTATGTTTCTTTTTCGGGGCGGCCCAAAGTCGGTATCAGCCAATCAGCGAGGGAGTCTATCCCCTTTTCACAAGCTCTAGACCAAAGAGATTGTTTTTACGTCTGAGATGGAGCGCCACCTACTATCAGCTCCTTACTTTACCGCACAGATCCCTGTGCTTCTCGCACGCTGAGTTGGCGAGGGCCGGTATCGTACTAGGAACCTTGTGGTTTCTAGCCGAATGCTTTACCGACTTAACTAACTCGGCCCTATTTACTCCAAACTGCAGGGATGAAGGAGTTCTCATACATTTCCCAAGAGTATTAGCCCGAAAGTGAACGTAATATCGCAACTGGAATTCGAACTCGCTTACTACGATGTCGCAGTCCAGAACTTTAGCTACAACGCCAGGGAAACTCCACCCATTTTTTTAGGGAAGTCTCGTATAGTGTAATAGTTTGCGGGTAGGTTAAAAGTAAAAAGTAAATCGTCGGGGTGGCCTAAAGTTGGTATCAGACAGATAGCGCTAGACTAAGGAAATTGTTTTTTTAGTGTCTGAGGTAGAGCGCCACACCTACCATCAGCTCCTCACTTTATCGCACAGATCTCTGAGCTATTCATTCGCTGAGTTAGCAAGGGCCGGCGTCGAGCCAGAAGTCTTGTGGGTCCCGGGCGGACGCTCTACCGACTGAGCTAAACCGACCCAAGATTAGCAGAGCATTATTACTTATTTCGATTCTCACTGGATGCTCAATACTCCAGGCCTTGTGTGAAACTAATTTGAACTTTGTAACTGACTATTATTCAATGGAAAAATGTCACTAAAAAACAAAAAAACAAAAAACAAAAAAAAAACACCGCCCTGTCAGCTGGGGCGTTAGAATGCACCGACTGCACCTCTGCAGAGAGGTAAAACTCCCCCAATGGGGCCACCTGTTGGCCGTGGGTGGCGACCCGTGATGCTTAAGGATAGAGCCCAGGTGAATGAGCAGTTCATGACATGCAATACTCCACTTTGGCCCTATCTTGGGCTAGACGGGCGGTCGAAGAGGCTCCTCCAATCGATCGGCTGGTCACGTCAAGCCCTAGCACCTATATGATTTTCCCAACCCTATTGCCCTTATGGCAAGCCCCAACCCCTTTTTTATCATATGGGTGCTAGAAGGCGGTGGCTGCGGGTCTACATGTCCTGGGAATGACATTAAACTCTATCTGATGGTGAGGTTCCAGTTCTGGAGGTTTGGGGAATGTGGAGCACCCCTTCATCACCATTGCTCCCTGGTCCACTCTGACCCGGAGAGGTAGTACCTGTTAGGGTCCCATCTATTGGTTAAATAGAAAAATGTATTTATAAATAAATTGTATTATCCATTAAGAATTGATTTATTTCAAAACTTTATCGGCATTAAATGACCCACTGAGGTTGATATGCCGTAAAACAAAACCAAAAAAAAAAAACAAAACCAAAAAAAAAAACAAAACAAAAAACAAACCTTGTGGGGTTGTAATAAGGACTTGTCAATGTTGACACTGAGTGAAACAGCTTTTTTTCTTTTTAAATTCTGCCACTGCTTAGACGGTAAGGTAATTATGGGAAAGTGGTTTGTTCAAATACTGACACACTCTCTTTTCCGTCAGTCACTGAGACGTGCCAGTGACGTGAATTTTTTTTTAAAATCAAGATATCTGCTCCTAGGACAAAGCACAGGGATGTGGGTTCATGCCTTTCCGAAACAGCCTCAGTCAAAATTCGGACATGTCCCATACTAATAAGCGTTACATAACCCGCAATGTCAATTGCTAATCAATAAAAAGAAGAGTTATTAACTTGATCAAAGTACAGAGGAGACTTCTAGTGGTATACACTCAAGAGTTATAGTATTAGAGTAAAATAAAAATAAAAAATCGGTGAAGTTGCCTATTGTCGGTATCAGTCAAACAGCGAGGGAGTCTATCCCCTTTTTAATAACGCTCGACCAGTGAGATTGTTTCAGCGTCTGAGGGAGAGCGCCACACCAACAATCAGTCCCCAACTTTACCGCACCAATCCAAACGGTGCTACTCGTGCGCTGAGTTGGCGAGGGCCGGTATCGAACCCAGAACCTTATGGTTACAAGGTAGATGCTGTACCGACTGGTGATACAATTTTCAGAGCTCTGGGTAGTGAGGAGTACCCCTTCATCCCCATTACTCTCAGATCCACTCTGACATGGAGTGGAAATACCTGTTAGAGGGTTAAATACAAAAAAAAAAAAAATAGCGAGTTACACATGTGTTTTAAAAATGAGTTAAAAATGTTGAATACCCATCAATAATGAATAAAACAAAACGCCTTCGACATAAAATGACCCAGCAAGGGTTGATGTGCTGTAAAATCCAACCAACCAGCCAACCAACCTATCGACTATCGCTCTTGGTAAGTCTTTTACACTAACCACAAGTAAGTCGAACAAGATACGCTGGACACAACCGGAGAAGCAACGATAAACTCATAAGTAACGTTTTCCAGTGGACTCCTACACATGGACACACCAGTGTAGACTGAATAGCAAAAACCTAAATCAATCGGTCCTGTGCAGATTCTGTATGCCATACAGAAGACCTACCAGAAGCGATGACTGACACACAGAGAGAGAGAGAGAGAGAGAGAGAGAGAGAGAGAGAGAGAGAGAGAGAGAGATGGGGATACGGACTGTCAGCGTAACCTGATGATGGTGATGATGATATCAATAAAACTTTCTCCCGTCATATAGAATCCTCCAGGGATTTAAAAAAAATATTCTTAACATGTTATATCTTTAAGTTAGAATAGATATTTATTGAGATTCTAGAAAATTTAATAAGTGACGGGGCTTCGCGAGATAAGGTGTCTTTTAATAAAATTTAATAAAAGAATATTCTATAAAGAAATAGTATTCACCATTTTCAGAATAACACTTTTTGGTGTAAAATCAAATGAATCATGTTTATCTGTGCAAGAGAAAAAAAAATGAATATTTTTTATAACCGAGGATAAAACGGTATCATTATCAGTTCAATTTGAAATATTGGATCTCCGGTGGGGATTTCTGAATTTTCAAGAATTTTGCGTAGTCGTTCACCGATGACTGCTTTATCAGTGTGGGCTGATCGTTGAAGGTCGTCCGTAAAATGATTTCCAAGGTTTTGTAAAAATCGTAAGAGGGTTCCGCGAAAAAATAAATCTTGTAGTTATTGGCCTAGTGGATAAACGTTTGAAATGAGAACTATATGTCTCTATGAAAGGTTCGATTCAACATTTCTATTGCCAAAATGGTTTTCATGGTTAAACTCTTTGCCAACTTTAAGCCGCTCACATCGGCTCTCCCACCGGTGTCATTCCACTGTAAACCGGTGGCAGCGGCTCTCGCACGTTCATTATAATTGAGCAGAAGAACTCAGATTACAATAATAATAGGACTTTATTTGAATTGAATGTGTTCTGAGGGGAATAGATTGTGAACTCTGAAATATCCTATCATACAGGTATAAAAATACCAAGAAAATTTGGTAAAGTCGTGGGGAAAATTTGGTGGTTAAAGAGTTAAACTATTTAACTGAGGTGCTAATTCTGAAGCTCTGGAAGTATAGAGTATCTCTTCACTGCCATGACTTCTAGATCCCCTTTTGATCCGGAGTTCTAGTAACTGTTATGGTTCCATCTATGGATCAAATAGATCTGTTTAAAAAATCGTATTTGAGAGGACCGTGTACCCACCAAAAACAGAAAAAAAAAACTTAAAACAAAAAAACTCTTAAAAAGCAACTACACAAAAATATAAATATGAACGTACAATGAATGCGATTCCCTAACGTTTTGGCATACTCAGACGGGTTGACATGCAGATAATATTATAAAAATTAGTAGGGTATTAGTTCGTAGCTCATACCCGCACTCCTATAATACATTGGATTATACAAAAGAGAATAACCCAACATAAAATATTCGGTAGGGAAAAGACAATTTATAGAAGATAACAGCATTTCATTAACAACATACAAAGATAAAACATGGTTCCAGTCCAAACCATAAAAAGGACACAAGAATGTTCCAAGGAAAATGAAGAAGTGTTAAATACAGATGCCAGTCAGTGCTGATGTTATCTCAACAATTCACTTACCTAATTTAGCCTGATATCCTCTGACGTCAGAAAGAGGTGAACAACGGATGAGATGAGGTAAATAATGCATCCCGGCAAGTATCACCTGCAGAAAGATGTTATAAAAGTTACCGGGGTATCAGTTCGTAGCTAACACCCGTATTACTATAATATACTAGATTTTCTAAAAGATGGTAACACAACACAGAATATTCGGTAGGGAAAAAACAAGTCAATTTATAGAAGATAATAACATATAATTAACAACATACAAAGATAAAACATGGTTCCAGTCCAAACCACAAAAAGGACACAAGGATGTTCCAAGGAAAATGAAGAAGTGTAAGGTAAAGGGGGTAGAAATCACTTACAGTTTTATCCTCAGGGGACGAGGTGGGCATGTCAGGATACCAGTGCTTCGTCGCACGAGAACGAAAAGACTCAACGTCCGTTTCGTTCCACGTCGTGTTGATAAAAAGGACGATCTAGGACCCATCTTGTCACCTGACAAAAAGGACACGTGACGTTGGCAAGCTCCGCCCCAATAAAAAAAAATACAGACTAAGATTTAATTATGTGTCCCAACAATATCACTAAAAACTATCAAAGAATCAGAATCAGAATTATCAATGTTCAAATTGAAGAAATTACCTTTCGACCTATTGGTTTTGTTGTCGAGATTGAAGTTTCACTCTCGTTCTAGATTTAGAAATACGCCCCCACGAGCTGGCGATGTAAAATGCTAAACATATGCAAATTAATTCGCACAACCCTTTTCTATTGGACAGTATTAATAAATTATGCATACTACATAATTTGAAATGGGGAGAATATATAGAAAGTATCCTCACGGAATAAAATATACTCCACTATCAAAAACGTGTTTAACTCGGTTCTTAAGTTTCCAGTGCACATGCGCGGAACAAAGTATACTCGTTTCCCGCGCAGAAAGAGTTAATGGTATAAAAAGCAAAGGAATGCATTATTTAAACTCTAAATAATCCAAGCAGTAAATGAACGTTAGAAAAACACTGAAATACAAGAAGTGAGAATAGTGATGATTAAATAGTAAATTCAAAATGTTTTATTGAATTAGAGTTGATTCAGGTGATCCGGCAAAATGTTTAATCCAGTTTTGGAACTCTGTATTCAATTAATGGCAACCCACCTTATAAAAGGAAAAAAAAGAAGCAAAAGTCAAAAATATATAATGTAATGATTTTTGAAATGAAGTGAAAGTGATGAATTCTGCGAAGAAACATTCTCGAAGGCGAGAGATATTGATGACAGATTGTTATTAAATGCGAGTCAATTATAATTGGATTATCTCCCTTTCTTGTAAGAAGATCAAGCCAATTGTCACGGCTACCGGCAAAACTCTAACTGATCCCGTGATAATTATTGAGAACATCAAATAGGAATGACCGACTTAAAACCGTCGGCGAAAAGCTGTTATCAGAAGGAAACGTTCAAGTATTTAATATCTGATCAATCTAGAGTTTATATATATCCGTATTAGAGTCAGAGACTTAGACTTTAAAATGACTGTAATTAAGAAGATTTAATTTTTGATCTCTGATATTAGAACAACAACAACAACAACAACAACAACAACAACAACAATAATAATAATAATAATAATAATAAATCACATAGTAAGAGTAGAAAGGAAAGTAAAATTTAAATAAAAAGAGACACGTAGACATACAAGCACAGAGAGAGAGAGAGAGAGAGAGAGAGAGAGAGAGAGAGAGAGAGAGAGAGAGAGAGAGAGAGAGAGAGAGAGAGAGAGAGATTGAAAAAAGAAGGAAACATTAACACGACAATAATTAAAACATCGTGACTGGTAAGAATAGAGATCACCTTTAGTTTTAAATTCTGTCTGTACAGCCAAATCAGCGAGACTTATCGCAAAAATTTCACAAAAGAAAACTACTACAACTCCTGGTAGAAATATGGAATAAGCAGACTAAGATGATGGTCGCCTTGGTGTTTTGTTTAACAGTAAATAAACTAATAACAGATAAGATGCAAAACATTTTTTATTTAGTAGACGAACCTTCTGGCAACATAAAATACACCTCAAGTAAACTAGATTAAATTATTTAAATTAAGGGTGGATATTTACCTAACCCATTCACCACGAGTAGGATGTGACATAAGGTTGCAAGTATGGGGCATCCAGCAAGGATCGAACTAGCAATCCAGTAGCAATGAGTCTATGAGACGAGTTTGCTAACCATTACATAGAAAAATAAAAAAACATAAGCATAGATTAGATTTGACACAAGGCCGCAAGTACAGGGCATCCAGCAAGATCGAACTTGTAATTCAGTAGCAATGGGTTTGCCAGACAAGCTTGCTAACCATTACACACAAAAAAACAAAAAAAAAACAAACAAACAACAACAAAAATAAACTAAGCATAGATTAGATTTGACACAAGGCCGCAAGTATGGGGCATCCAGCAAGGATCGAACTAGCAATCCAGTAATAATGGGTCTATGAGACGAGATTGCTAACCATTATACCACGATAGGAGCCCCGCCACCAAAAAAACAAAAAAACAACAAAAAAACAACAAAAAACAACAAAACAAACAAAAGGAAAATAAGCATAGATTAGATTTGGCGCAAATATGAGACATCTAATAAGGATCGAACTCACCATTCAGTAGCAATGGATGTGTTTAAATCCCACATAAAGAAAACCATCCACCAGCATGCACCACAAACTAAACCAGAATCAGCCAGACTAAATTGGTAAATATCTACCATAATGCACCGCAGAACAGCATATAAGGAAACTAGCTTACTGACCATTACTGAGGAAAATATGGAATAACACAAAATAGTGAAACAAAATCTGCTGTTTCTCTGAATGTTTGAGATGAGGCTTGATGATTAATATTATCAGCGTTATTCGGACTATTGTCCCCATCTTCATTGTTATTTGTAAGTATTTTATCTTCGACATATCGTAAGGTGGGGGTAAACGCATGACTTTATTTTATATTTTAACATTAGATAAAACATGTTAATCAACACTTTAGTAAACATAAACCCTTTTATATTTTATTGATAAATATAAGATGTATTCTTTATTTAGTTTAATTTTTAAGGGTAGTAATTAATCTTCGACACGTCGTAATGTGGGGGTAAACTTTATATGTTGTCAGTAAATATAAAATGTTATCCTAAATTTAAGTAACACACAATTGAAACGACGTATTTAGCGAGGTATTTTCAACTTTGTTTAATAAGAATTTTAATCTGAAGTATTCCCCGAGATAAGATTATCAAATCTAAACCGACATAAAAAGTTACGGCTGTTTCATAGTGCTAAAACCCTGTAAATACGTAAAATTAAAATAAAAAATGAAAAATAAAAAAGGGTGTGTAAATAGGATAAAATAAAAATAAAATAAAAAAAAAATAAAATAAAAATAAAAAATTGTACAAAATGGTATATAATAGATAAAAACAAAAATAAAATTTGAAAAAATGTAAAACAAATCAGTAAAATCATTCCTCTCCTAGCATTATTAAAGAAGGGTTAACTTACCTAATCATCTAAGCATCGTAATCCGTACGAAAAAAAAGTGTTTCTGGCTACGTATGCCATTTAAATATGGGGCACCGCGCTTCTGATTGGCTGTTACTAACAACCAATCAGATGCGCAGTGCTTTGTATTTGAATGGGTTAGTTCTACCGTCCATAAATTTCTCAAAAGTCAAACGTCTTTTAGCGTTTTTTTGTTGGGGGTTGTATCGGAGTTTGATCACCTCTGATAGGGTCAGCAGGGTGAGGGAAGTCTGATGTTGGAAGACCCGAAACTTCCCAATGAACCCTGCGAATGACATCACTGACGACAACCACCAGCGCCCCAAATGTAGGAGCGTATATTTGAAATACAACGTTTCGGCCGATATGCCCTCCGGTCTTTTCTTGTCGGACTCGGGAACCTTGTCGGACTCGGGAACCTTCTTTTCGAACTCGGGAACTTTCTTGTCGTAATCGGGAGCCATCACGTCCAATTGGACACATGGCCTAGTGGATAAGGTAGTTAGGTTAGGACAGTTCTAAGTGACAGTTATCTCTGGATTCCGGGTTCAATCCTGAATAGAGGCAATAACATAGAAAAATAATTAACACAACTCCTACCCCAGCTATGGTTAGCGGAATGAGAACAGGATACCCCCGTGGACTAAATAAAGGGTTAGGTTCAAAGTTCGGTGATGGCTCCCGATTACGACAAGAAAGTTCCCGAGTTCGAAAAGAAGGTTCCCGAGTCCGACAAGAAATACCTGAAGAAGGCCGGAGGGCATATCGGCTGAAACGTTGTACAAATAACAATGAAGATGGGGACAATAGTCCGAATAATGCAGATAATAAAAATCTGCTGGTATGAAAGTTCAGCGAGAACCGATAATACGACCAAGATAGATGAAACAATATAATAATAAATGTGTTAGGGGACATAACTCTCCCTAACAAAATTGACACTGGTATGCGCAGTCGCAAATCAGAGACGACAAGAGTGAAGAACATGGCTGCTTGATGACCACATCACATCGCTGGGAGCTGAACTGTTTTTATCCAACTCAAACCTACTGTATTCACGGTCGGTGAGAAAAATAAAAACATCTTAAGATATAACAAAATGTCTGCCATGCGAAGACGGAGACGAAATTATTAAGCATAAAATAAGAAAATGTCATAAATTAGCCGGGAAGTTAATTTTCCGTCGCTTCTTTTGTGGCATACAAATTATATATATAAAACCAACCTATTTCAAACATTTTTTCACCAAAATGTTTCTCCTGACGATGAGCTAAGGTCGAAACTAGTCGAGAGCAATTTTCGGGGACGTTTGAACCCCTTCATCAGAACTGCTGGACTGACAGACAAACACCCGCACAAAACAAACAAACGAATAGCGGCAACAAAGAAGAAAGGAGGTCACTAAGAGCGACCGCCCCCACACCACCCAACGAGGTCACAACAGATGATACTACTAGCAGAAACAACAACTTAGACGCCACAATAACCAAATCAACCAGTCCTGCAGTTCTGATGAGGGGGTTCAAATGTCCCTTCTAAAACTGAGCTTCACACCTAATGCTTCATACTAAATCCCAACATTATATATATATATTATATATATATTATATATATATATATATATATATCAACTAAGAAGCATACGTGGATCCCACTACAACTCGGAATACTTGTAAATCGGGACACTCATAAATCAAGGTACCATTGCACTTCATTATCTACTTCTTTTTCTTTTGCACATGAAGTCTGCTCTGTTCTTATCTATCTATCTATCTCAACCTAATTGTCTTTCTATCAATATATATATATATATATATATATATATATATATATATATAATTTTTGTAGTGGGAAAACAAGGAACGAAAAGGAGTGAAAAAAAGCAACTCCAGCAGGCATCACTGTTTGCTTGCAGTCACTGCACCAGAGATTGCCATTCAAGAATCGGACTGTTCAGCCACTCACGCAGCTGTAGATATAAAAAAAGTGGACACTGCGCCATCGTTTTAGTAGACAGAAGAATGCCAATCATATATATATATATATATATATATATATATATATATATATATATATAGCTATCTAGTGACTTCTTTTCATATTTGTCTCAGTTTATGTCTATTTCTATACATCTATCTAAACCTGATTATCTATCTATCTATCTATTTGTGTATGTGTGTATATGTCTATAGCTATCTATATAAGTCTTTTCATATTTGTCTGTTTGTATCTATCTATCTATCTATCTATCTCAACCTAAATGTCTTTCTATCAACACACACATACACACACACACACACATATATATATATATATATTGATCAAAAGACAATTAAGTTGAGATAGATAGATAGATAGATGTGTGTGTATGTGTATAGCTATCTATTATGTCTTTTCATGTTTGTCTATCTCAGTTCAACTCCGTTTCTATCTATTTATCTATCTATCTATCTATCTATCTATCTATGTTTTTCTATAAGGCTGTGAAGTCAATCTGTGCAAGTAACAAACCGTAGTAGAACTTTCCATTGCAAGATCCATGCCCAGAGGCAAACCGCGCCAATGACATCTATCTCAGACAGTTTTCCATTCAAAGCCAGATTTCCATCTGACACCTGAAAGGTTTCGGTGCGCGCGCATCTTCGCCAATTGCTTGCAAAATGTGTATTAATCTGCGCATGCGTGCCTCTTTCGCGCGCTTCACACCTTTAAGGCCTCCAATAGTCTCTTTTCATTAACTCACGAGCCCAGCCCTCAGCGGGGCATGTCATGTTTCTCTACTTCTCATTTCGATGAAATAAGACGACGCAAAACACTCTCACCTGACCTTGCCCGACCACGTTTCCCAACTAAAGATGTTAACTATTGATCGTAAGGAAGCGAATAAGAAATTTTCAATGTAAATATGATTTTCTCTGGTTGGCTGGTTGTTAAAAGACAACTCTGCGGCGTGTGATTGAAAAGGGTGTTTTCAGGTGTGTGTTAATTATTTATATGCAATCTATTTGCTCGCGTTCGTAAGATCATCGCTACAAAAACTGTTGGCAATTATCAGATATACTGGATGATGGGATATCAATTTCGTTTTTG
>CM042140.1:139124915-139172415 GCA_023376005.1 Doryteuthis pealeii
ATTAACTAATTTGATTATTTTTTGCTAATAAAGTAATCGATATTTTAAAAACAAATTGCCTCATCAGATCAAAAAGAACAATTTTGTACAAAATTTTAAGATTAATTTGGATGATTTCAGTAAAAATGACAAGAAGAATAATCTAAAAGGTAATTTTTGGGAAGTATTGGATGAATTACTTAACAGAATTTATGTATATAGATATTGTGTTAATATTGTATACTAACAGGAGTACCCAGTTTATGACCGGAGTAAAATGATTTTAAGAACACCAGTGAGTGAGAGAAAAAAGAGGAAGAGAAGAAAATAATTTAGAAAATTCTCATCAAATTAAAAAAAAAAATTGCTAAGAATTCATATATTACAATGTTTGTTTATTTTAGGATTTCTTTTTTTACATTCAAAATATTAGAAGCGTCCTATCGTGGTGTAAGGGTTAGCAAGATAGTTTCACAGATCTATTACTACTGAATAGCGAGTTCGATTCTCGCTGGATTCCCCACACTTGCGAACGTTTGTCACATATGATGTGTCACATATGATGTGTGGTAAATGATTCGGGTAAATAAGGAATGCATCCTATTGTGGTGTAAGCTAGTCTCGCAGATCCACTACTACAGCATAGCAAGTTTGATCCACACTGTATGCCTCATACCTGCGACCTTGTGTCACATCCTACTAGCTGGAGTACCCAGTCTATGACCGGAGTAAAATGATTTTAAGAACACCAGTGAATGAGAGAGAAAAGGGGAAGAGAGGAGAATCCTATGATAATCCCAAACATATGTCTAAATCAGTGACTGCGTAACTTCAGAAAAAGAAGATTACAGTTATCTGTCAAGACCTTCCATGAGTCCTGACTTAAATCCTATTGAAAATCTATGGCAAGAATTGTAAGTTTGAATAAATCGTCGGTCACCAAAAAACCTTTGGAATTAGAAGGTGTAACCATTGAAGAATCGAAGAAAATCCGAAAAAAAGACGTTTAAATCTCATCAAAAACTTGAGAAAGGAAATACAACAAGTTATAAAGATGAGATGCTATGCTATTGATTATTAATATTGTAAAATTGTTTATTATTCATACTAGCAAGATAAAAACGCCCTCTGGGCGATGTAAAAATACATTTTTGAAACATATTGTCTGAGTGGTGGGAGTAAAAATTCAATGTCAGCGAGTTTGTACCCTAAGTAAGTAAAATCATCAAATTCATTAAAGGATTAAAAAATAAAACAATTTGAAATGTAAACTTTAAATATATATTAAAATAAAACAAACTATATATAGATATATAATACCAGTCATGCATTTATTAAAACTTGTTTAAAAAAACAATGAGAACTGTCTAATGTTACATGTTCAAATTTTGAGTGTATTTATTCTATGTTATGACGATTTTGGGTAATGTGACGTAAACAGTGGCGTATTTTTTGTTACAGACAAAAACCGGAAGCGAATCTCCATTATTAATAGATTGTACAAATAATTTTGTCTTTTCCTCTTTTGTTCATTTTCTTTATTCTATTTAATACACCTAACCTATACCTCTCAAAATTGAGTTTTGTATTCCTTTATTTTTGTTCTTAATAACATATGAAATGTCTAGCATCATACGGGTATTACATTATAAGAAATGGGTAAAAATATTCATGGGTGTATAAATAATTTCGTCGTTGACTGTATATATATATATATATATATATATATATACAGACACACACACACACATATATATATATATATATATATATATATATATATTTATATATATATAATCACATTTTCATATTTTGATTGCATCTGTTAAAAACATGTGTTTCTTAGAAAATGAAATCCATTTTGTTACATCCGTTAAAAAGAAACGTTTTCTTGGAGCTTCTCAAATGAGATTTATTGTCCTTTGATATTTCAACGTTAAATAAATAATAGATTAATAAACAAATAATCACACTTTGATTACATCCGTTAAGAATCGTTGATTTCTTACAGTTTCTACACAAATGAAAAACTAATGAGAAAACTGAAATTAATATTGTTCGTAAACATAATGGAACGACAAACAAAAATGTCATGTTGATTTGATAATTTTCAGAGGCCATTAGTAATTCTCGGTAACCTTCAACGGTTCACATTGAGGAATTAAAAGTATTCGACAGTCATCGAATATGCCTACACTTAGTCTTCATTACTTAATAAATTATTATCCCGAAAAATGTCATGAAGGACATGGTAACCCGACGATCTACTCAGTCATGGGATCATTTGATTTTGATATATATATATATATATATATATATATATATATATATATATATATATATATATATATGAAGTAAATGGAAGTGAATCCGACAGTATGAATTGATTTTTTTTAGAAAAAAACAAATGATGCTATTAGTTTGCTGACAGATCTGTTTTGAGCTTTTTAATAAAGCGGTCTTCTTCAAGAGCAAGTATATTTATGAAGGAAAGACGGAATAAATAAACTGTTAATCAGGAGGGGTACAAACGAACGCTGACGTTCAGGGCAGGTATTTAAAAATTTTTTGAAAATGCGTATCCTGTGTTAAAAATAAAATAGATTTTATCAAAAAAAATCAGAAGCATTATTATCCATAAGAAAAACTCAAAAGAGTTTGAAGTAAACACAGAATACGCATTTTCAAAAATTTTTAAAATTCCGGCCCTGAACGTCAGCGTTCGTTTGTACCCCTCCTGATTAACGGCTTATTTATTACGTCTTTCCTTCTTAAATATGTTGCTCTTGAAGAAGACCACTTTATTAAAAAGGTCGAAACAGATCTGTCAGCAAACTAATAACATCATTTGTTTTTTCTAAAAATGTTCAATTCATATATATCTATATCTATATATATATATATATATATATATATATATATATATATATATTGCTATGCAGAGGGATAAAAATATTTTTCATTGTTTTCTTCTCATAATAGCAACTATTAGATACGGCCAGGGCAGTCGGGACAACCATATAGGTGCTAGGGCTTGACATGACCGGCTGTTGGTCGGATGGAGCCTCTCCGACCGCCCTTCTAGCTCAAGTAATGCCCGAAGTGAAATGATGCATATCACGAGATCATGCAGTGTTTCTTTTTCATTATATTCGCGTGATAGTAACAATTGAATACGACCAGGACAACCATATAGGTGTTAGGGATTGACATGTCCTCCCAATTAATTTGGCCAGACGATGTTCGGAGTAGCCCCTACTCCGAACATCATCTGGCCATAGTAAATGCCGAAGTGGAGTGTGGAATGTCACGGGACCACATAGTAACTGGATTATAGACCACTCCGCCACCATAATCCTGTCCTCTGGCATTACAAGTCGCCACTCGCACCCAACAGGTGGCCGCATAGAGGGTGAGGGTTATCACCTTGAAGAGGGTTAGTCAACGTATTCGACTGGGTGGAGCAAACTTTGAACTTCTGTAAATTAATATTTACCATAAATAATTTGGGTGATGTTTAATACGCTTATCAGAGAAACTGACATTCTTCCATGCTGTAACCGTGTCTGTACTACTGTATAGTTGCACCATTTGGACTCTACTCAAACACTTTGAAAAAAATCTTGATGTGAACTTAGACAAGGACCGAAAAAATCATATCATATATCATATCATATGATTTTTTCAAAATAAAATTTCACTCTGATGAAGGTTGAATCTTCTCTGTGTGCGGAATATTTTCACACAGATGAACTGACCGAAACACATGTGTAAGTAATATTGATTAAATTTATTTTTATTATCCATTCTATTCTTTCTTTTCTTTATTCATTCTTCCTCATATATATATATATATATATATATATATATATATATATATATATATATATATATATATATATTTAACTCTGTAGGATATGAAAAGGAAACAAGGTTAAATGTTAATTAAAACATATACGGATCACGTGACACAGAGCAGTGGTTGGTATGTTTAATTTCCTAAGTCATTAATCATTAAACATAATTACAAACGTTCGTCAACATTTTGAGAAAATGCATTTATAAATATTATTAAAATCTCCATATGTCTGACATCCGCATTATAATGATAATATTTTTGGCGTGAATTTTATCGCAACAGCAAAAGATTGGCACATCGTAGCGCGATCTTTGATAGCCCAGTTGCGTCAAAAATAAACCAAGCTAGAGAATAAAGCAATTTCAAATCCAATTTGCAATTATCTCGTGGGGGCTGCGTTCGCACTCACATCAAAGACAATTATTGGTTGATTAGTCGGTCAGATTTTACGGTATGTCAACCCTTGTTGGGTTATTTTATGCGAAGACCTTTTGTTTTATTCATTCTTGATTGGTTTTCAATTATTCTAACCTTATTTCTTAAACTCATTTTGTTCTATTTGAACTATAGATGAGATCCTGAGTGGTATAACATAAAAAAAACACTTCTATAGTAGGAAAAAACTCGTAAAATAACATTGCAAAGAGTTGGCTGGCTGGTTGTATTTTACATTATGTCAACCCTTGTTGGATTATTTTATACCGAAGACATTTTGTTTTTTTCATTCTTGATGGGTACTCAATCTTTTTTAAAACTCATTTTTTAAACACATTTTTCTATCTAATTCATAGATGGAACCCTAACAGGTACTATCACTCTGGGACAGAGTGGACCTGGGTGTAATGGCGATGAAGGGGTACTCCACAATCCCCAGTTTATCGTCACACCCAGGACCCTCAACCACCGCCTTCAGGCACATATAAAAAGCGGTCGGGTTTGCATTAAGAGCAATGAATGATTATCGAATCCCAAAACAGCTATTTTACGGGGAAATATCAACTGGCAAACGTCGTCAGTGCAAACCCAAATTGAGGTTTATGGACTGCCTCAAGGACACTCTGAAGAACACTGCTATATTCTGTGGGAGACTGGGAGAAGCTAGTTTGTAATAGACCTGGCTGGAGAGCCACCATCTACCCGTCTATGGAAGAATTTGAGCCCAACCAAATTAAACGCCAAAAATTGATGCGGGCTATTAGAAAGGGTAATTTTCAGCCCAGCAACATTCAAAGTGGAGAAATTCCAACATGTAGTTTATATGGAAGAGTATGTCTCTCCAGGCTGGCCTGGTGAGTCATCTGAGAAAACACTAGGATAGAGTGTCAAATGATACTGGCACCTAACTATGATGATGAAAAAAAAACAAAACAAAAAACAAAAAACAAACAACAAACAACAGGAAATGGTCTTACTCGAACACGAGTTGACAGCCATTATTGCATTAGGGTTGAAACAATCATATAGGTGTTAGGGCTTGACAACCAGTCGATTGATCAGAGGGTTCCTCTCCGACCGACCGTGTAGCCTAATTAAGGGCAAAAGTGGAGTGTTGTATGTCATAACCACCAGGATTCCGTCCTTAATCATCATGGTCGTCCACCACCCCCGGCAAACAGGTGGCCCCATTGGGGGAATTCTACCCCTCTGCAGAGGTGCAGTTGTTGTCTTGTACAACCCCTGCCGACAGGGCGGGAACGGAAATTGCTTAAGGGAAATAACAGTTTAATGCTAATTATAGATATGATTTATTTCATTTGTAATTAATTATAATATAAAACTTATAAACAGGATGTGGTTCAAAAATCCTGGCAGCAAATTTCCGTCCATTGCAAAAAGTGAGTGAGTAGAATAACCAGAAAAATGTCAACAGTCTGGTTTCTCTTTGAAAACATATTAATCAATTTTGAAATAACTTTTAAGGGACGAGTTAGCTCAGTCGGTAGAGCGTTCGGCAAGCAAACCACCAGATTCCTAGTTCAATACCGGCCCTCGCCAACTCAGCGTATGAGTAGCACAGAGATCTGTACGGTAAAGTAAGGAGCTGATGATAGGCGTGGCGCTTCACCTCAGACGCAAAAACAATCTGCTTGGTTTAGCGCCTGGGAAAAGGGGATAGACTCCATCGCTGGTTGGCTGATACCGACTTTAGGCCACCCCGACGACTTTTACTTTTTTAAATTTTATTTTGGAAGAAAGCTACACCCACATAGATTTATGGGTCCATTTCTGAGACAGATAGAGAGAGATGCTTGATTAGTTGGTTGTTTGGGTTTTACGGCATGTCAACCCTTGTTGGATTATCTAATAACGAAGACGTTTTATTTAATTCATTCTTCATGGGTATTCACATTTTTTAAAAACAATTTTTTTGAACTCAATGTTGTTTCTATTTAACCCATAGATAGGACCCTAACAGGTAGTACCACTCCGGGTCAGAGTAGACATTGGAGTAATGGCTATGAAGGGGTACTCTACACTCCCCAAAGCTACAGAATTAGAACTTCACCACTAGATGCAGTTTAACGTTATGTTCAAGACAAGAAAAAGATGGAATCAATTATATATATATATATATATATATATATATATATATATACAGAGAGAGAGAGAGAGAGAGAGAGAGAGAGAGAGAGAGAGAGAGAGAGAGAGAGAGAGAGAATAATAATTTTGTAAGCAGGTTAAAGAGTAGATAGATAGATAGATAGATAGATAGATAGATAAGGAGAAAATGTGTTACTAAAAGTATACATTTCTGAAGATTTGGGGATTTTGGGTTCACCCCTTCATTGTCATTACTCCCAAGTCCACTCTGAGCCTATTAGGGTCTCATATATTAGTCAAATAAGCCTGTTGAAACAATGAGTTTTATTCTTATTGGCAAAGTTGAAAATCTAGATGTTCTGGGTTTTTTTATACTGTTAGACTATAATGATGTGATATAAAGTCATATGTTTGTAAATATAGTTTTTACTTCATAGATTATTCATCATTATCAAAGTTTGCCAACAGAACGGATTTCCTTAACTGTCTTTCCTGCCATCCATCCCTACCAACCATAGCACTTGGTAAGTCCTCTAGACGACACCCAATGTCCGCGTAGACCTGATGAATGTCAGTTTTTGCTGGTAAGTCCAAACTGGTGTATTATGTGTGGGAGTCCATAGGAGAACGTAGCTTATAAGTTCGTTCTTACTGCCTCAACAATTTTCAGCATGTCTTGTTCGCCTTTCTTTGAAAGTCGTACAACTGTGGTTTTGTTCAAATTCTGGACAAGGCTTTTTACATTTTAAATAGCGCTAAAACCATTTGGAATAGTATAAATCTATTCTCCCTCCAGCTATGGGTAAATAGTAGGACATATTTAGCTATTTAACTTTGGTTTGGTATCCAGTCTAGAAGGAAAACTCTGCATTGAAGCCTGTTAAACTCTGCTTTAGAAACTGACCTTGTGTCACAACCTACTTGTCTGGAGGGGTTGGCAGATGTATATACCAGTAAGAATGATATTTCTGTAGTTCTTGGTGATTCCGAGGCAAACGGAAGGGAAGGATGCAGTCTTTTGCGTAAAATAAGCAAATAAACTATACACTACAGACCAAAAATGCTGGTTCAACGTAAAGGACTGTCTCTTCATGAGGGGATTCACGTGTTGGGTTTTATTCAGCATATTAATTTTCAGTAAAAAATATACTTCTGTAGTTCTCTGGGATTCCAAGGCCACCGGAAGGGTAAGATGCAACCTTTTGTTCTTTTAGCATAAAACAAGCAAATAAACAATATACTACTGACCAAAATAGTCGATTCAACGTAAAGGACTATCTCTTCACGAGGGGATTCACGTGTTGGATTTTATTGATAATATTAATTTTCTTTATACTCCCCTTTTTTTTTGTTCAAGGCCAACAATCTCGAAGTAGAGTTTTATGAACGACCGCTTTGTTAGAATCTCATGTCCGGTCCAGAACGAGATGGAGGTTTCTGATAAAAGTCAACCGTTTTAACTGCCATTAATACTTGGAAACAATGAACTCGACACACGCATTATCTCTGCTATTGATCTATAAGATATTTCGAAACGGTAGAAGATTAATCACTGTCTTTAGTAACCTTTGCCTTCAATACGTTTCTCATTTGGTGGCCGGGCTGACAACTTGTATGCATGCAACTATAATAAAATGCTACTTCGGTGGATACTGAAATTTGAACTAAAACTGTAAAGAAAAGCCGAGTCGTTATTGATCCAATAGGCTTTTAATACTCTTGATGTTTATGCTTCTTTCACATTGAAAATTATTCTTTCTCTTACAAAAAAAGAAAGAAAACAAAACAGACAACAGAAAAGAAGGACGAGTGACTCATTTATATTTTTATTTCCCGAATGTGTTGGGATATTTCGGGACTTAGCCGTGAGAGAAGAAACATGATATGGTTTTGTTGAAATTCTTTAATGGCATACAAACCTTCATGGGTTATTCTATACCAATGCCACTCTTGCAGAAGAACAGTAGTAGTACAATTTATGTAGGTCGGCGAATTTTTCGTGAATAGAATATAAAAATAAACTGAAGTGTCCCAAAATTAGAAATAGCTACCGGTTAAGTTTAAGAGGGAGTCCTCGTGACTTAATGGCTAACGTACTGGACTGCAAATCGCAGTAAGCGAGTTCAAACCCCAGTCTCGCTATTACGTTCACTTTCGGACTAAAACCCTTGAGAAAGATATGAACCCCCTCATCCCCCACCTATAGGTTAAATAGTGCCACTAATGTTCTTCTACAAGGATGGATTCGACATTAAATAACCTATGAAAGTTAATATACCGTTAAACAAATAAATCAAACCAAACCAGTTTAGCTCAGTCAGTAGAGTATCCTGCAACAAGATCTGTGTATGTGACACTCATCAAGACAGACTCAAGTTTCACTAGTGGTCTTTGTAAGCTCTAAAACAACCCATGCCACACAATTACAGAGTCACCCAAGCGTGCACAACACCCTGCTGACAAGCCGGATACATAGTTTTATGAGTTTTTAATTTGTAAAATATTTTGTAAAATAGAAATGAGGAGAATCTCTGATTTTTTTTGTGTGTAATAATTCACTGACAAACAATGTTTATTTTGACGACCTAGTTTTACATAAAATATACACACATATATATTTCTTTTTGGGAGAATATGTGCTTAATTGGAGTCGTACCTAATTTTGAAAATTAATTAATTAATAATGAATTAGGCGGGAATGCCTATTTAAACGTATGGCTAAACAAATCGAGAAAAATCAATCGCTGTATGTACATTTCGGCCTATTAGGCCTCATCAGCAGAGCTATAGATAGGAAGGCCGCCCTGTGCGTGATTTGAAACCGGACTGCCAAGCTGACAGGCCGATACCATAACCCCTACACCAAACGGAATTCCTAGATTTTACGATTTGTTTAGAGTAGGTTAATATTCCTCTTCTAGTGACTTTTATTACACGACGATATGATAAGTTGTAAACACGGTGTGTTTGGAATGGCTTTTTGCCGACAATTTTTGGGAGAATATGTGCTTAATTGGATCTATAGCTCTGCTGATGAGGCATAACAGGCCGAAATGTACATACAGAGATTGATTTTTCTCGATTTGTTTAGCCATACGTTTAAATAGGCATTCCCGCCTAATTCATTATTAATTAATTAATTTTCAAAATTAGGTACGACTCCAATTAAGCACATATTCTCCCAAAAATTGTCGGCAAAAAGCCATTCCAAACACACCGTATTTACAACTTATCATATATATTTCTGTAAAATTTATTTTACATAAAATACACACATATATATTTCTGTAAAATATCTTTCACATAAAATATACACATATATATTTCTGTAAAATTTATTTTACATAAAATATACACACATATATATTTCTGTAAAATTTCTTTTACATAAATACACACATATATATTTCTGTACACACATATATATTTCTGTAAAATTTCTTTTACATAAAATATACACACATATATATTTCTGTAAAATTTATTTTACATAAAATATACACACATATATATTTCTGATTTCAAAATTTCTTTTACATAAAATACACACATATATATTTCTGTAAATTTCTTTTTAAAATACACACATATATATTTCTGCATATATATTCTGTAAATTTTATTTTACATAAAATAACACACATATATATTTCTGTAAAATTTATTTTACATAAATATACACACATATATATTTCTGTAAAATTTCTTTTACATAAAATATACACATATATATTTCTGTAAAATTTCTTTTACATAAAATATACACACATATATATTTCTGTAAAATTTCTTTTACATAAAATATACACACATATATATTTCTGTAAAATTTTTTTACATAAAAATACACACATATATTTCTGTAAAATTTATTTTACATAAATATACACACATATATATTTCTGTAAAATTTCTTTTACATAAATATACACACATATATATTTCTGTAAAATTTCTTTTACATAAAATAATACATATATATTTTCTGTAAAATTTCTTTTACATAAAATATACACACATATATATTTCTGTAAAATTTCTTTACATAAAATATACACACATATATATTTCTGTAAAATTTCTTTTACATAAAATATACACACATATATATTTCTGTAAAATTTCTTTTACATAAAATATACACACATATATATTTCTGTAAAATTTCTTTTACATAAAATATACACACATATATATTTCTGTAAAATTTCTTTACATAAAATATACACACATATATATTTCTGTAAAATTTCTTTTACATAAAATACACACATATATATTTCTGTAAAATTCTTTACATAAAATATACACATATATATTCTGTAAAATTTCTTTTACATAAAATATAACACATATATATTTCTGTAAAATTTCTTTTACATAAATATACACACATATATATTTCTGTAAAATTTTTTTAAAATATACACACATATATATTTCTGTAAAATTTCTTTTACATAAAATATACACACATATATATTTCTGTAAAAATTTCTTTTACATAAAATATACACACATATATATTTCTGTAAAATTTCTTTTACATTATCAATATATTTCTGTAAATTTCTTTTACATAAATATACACACATATATATTTCTGTAAAATTTCTTTTACATAAAATACACACATATATATTTCTGCACATATATATTTCTGTAAAATTCTTTCACATAAATATACACACATATATATTTCTGTAAATTTATTTTACATAAAATATACACACATATATATTTCTGTATATATTTCTGCACATATATATTTCTGTAAAATTTTTTTACATAAATATACACACATATATATTTCTGTAAAATTTCTTTTACATAAAATATACACACATTATATTTCTGTAAATTTCTTTTACATAAAATATACACACATATATATTTCTGTAAATTTCTTTTACATAAAATATACACACATATATATTTCTTAAAATTTCTTTTACATAAAATATACACACATATATATTTCTGTAAAATTTCTTTTACATAAAATATACACACATATATATTTTCTGTAAAATTTCTTTTACACACACATATATATTTCTGTAAAAATTCTTTTACATAAAATATACACACATATATATTTCTGTAAAATTCTTTTACATAAAATATACACACATATATATTTCTGTAAAATTTCTTTACATAAAATACACACATATATATTTCTGTAAAATTTCTTTTACATAAAATACACACATATATATTTCTGTAAAATATCTTTCACATAAAATATACACACATATATATTTCTGTAAAATTTTTTTACATAAAATATACACATATATATTTCTGTAAAATTTCTTTTACATAAAATACACACATATATATTTCTGTAAAATTCTTTACATAAAATATACACATATATATTTCTGTACACACATATATTTCTGTAAAATTTTTTTACATAAAATATACACACATATATATTTCTGTAAAATTTCTTTACATAAATATACACATATATATTTCTGTAAAATTTCTTTTACATAAAATATACACATATATATTTCTGTAAAATTTCTTTTACATAAAATATACACATATATATTTCTGTAAAATTTCTTTTACATAAAATATAACACATATATATTTCTGTAAAATTCTTTTACATAAAATATACACATATATATTTCTGTAAAAATTTCTTTTACATAAAAAATACACCACATATATATTTCTGTAAAATTTCTTTTACATAAAATATACACAATATATTTCTGTAAAATTTCTTTTACATAAAATATACACATATATATTTCTGTAAAATTTCTTTTACATAAATATACACACATATATATGTAAAATTTCTTTTACATAAAATATACATTTCTGTAAATTACAAAAATATACACATATATATTTCTGTAAAATTTCTTTTACATAAAATATAACACATATATATTTCTGTAAATATTTCTGTAAAATTCTTTCACATAAAATATACACACATATATATTTCTGTAAAATTCTTTCACATAAAATATACATTTCTGTAAAATTTATTTTACATAAATACACACATATATATTTCTGTAAAATTTCTTTTACATAAAATATATACATATATATATTTCTGTAAAATTTCTTTTACATAAAATATATACATATATATTTCTGTAAAATTTCTTTCACATAAAATATATACATATATATTTCTGTAAAATTTCTTTCACATAAAATACACACATATATATTTCTGTAAAATTTCTTTTACATAAAATACACACATATATATTTCTGTAAAATTTCTTTTACATAAAATATACACATATATATTTCTGTAAAATTTCTTTTACATAAAATACACACATATATATTCTGTAAAATTTCTTTTACATAAAATATACACTATATATTTCTGTAAATATCTTTTACATAAAATATACAATATAACATATACACATATATATTTCTGTAAAATTTCTTTTACATAAAATAACATATACACATATATATTTCTGTAAAATTTCTTTTACATAAAATATCACATATATATAAAATTTCTTTTACATAAAATATATACATATATATTCTGTAAAATTTCTTTTACATAAAATATATACATATATATATTTCTGTAAAATTTCTTTTACATAAATATATACATATATATATTTCTGTAAAATTTCTTTTTACATAAAATATATACATATATATATTTCTGTAAAATTTCTTTTACATAAAATATAACATATATATATTTCTGTACACACAATATAATTTCTGTAAAATTTCTTTTACATAAAATATACACACATATATATTTCTGTAAAATTTCTTTTACATAATATAACACATATATATTTCATGTAAAATTTCTTTTACATAAAATATATATATTTCTGTAAAATTCTTTTACATAAAATATACACATATATATTTCTGTAAAATTTCTTTTACATAAAATACACATATATTTTCTGTAAAATTTATTTTACATAAAATATACACACATATATATTCTGTAAAATTTCTTTTACATAAAATATACACACATATATATTTATGTAAATTTCTTTTACACACATATATATTTCTGTAAAATCACATAAATATACACATATATATATTTTCTGTAAAATTTCTTTTACATAAAATATACACACATATATATTTCTGTAAAATTTCTTTTACATCAAAACATAAATATACACACATATATATTTCTGTAAAATTTCTTTTACATAAAATACACACATATATATTTCTGTAAAATATCTTTCACATAAAATATACACACATATATATTTCTGTAAAATATCTTTCACATAAAATATACACACATATATATTTCTGTAAAATTTCTTTTACATAAAATATATACATATATATATTTCTGTAAAATAATGAATGAGGACACTTGGTGTGGTTGGACAATTTCGAAATGTGCTAAATGGTTTGGTTTGTTTTATTTGTTTCATGTCATATAAACCTTCGTGGGTTATTCTATACCAATGCTACTCTTGCAGAAGAATAGTAGTAGTACTATTTAATCCATAGCTGAGGAAATCTGTTTGATGATTGGCATATTGAAATGTCGAAGGTGACATCGTTTTCCGGTACAACGATATCGAAGCAAAAACTGAAAAAAAGGTTTAATGAAAATATTAATGCATTTTCATTGGTCAATATAAACACGTGAGCAAAGATAGAAGAAGAGTCTAGATTTCTAGAGTTGGATTCCAGACATCAAAGAGTACACACGTATTTTGAAAGAGCAAGAGTTAGCCTGCCCGTAAAAGGACTTGAGCCTTTCCTTTAGGGAATAGGAATTCCTAAGTCAAAGAATGGATAGGAAATTTCCCTTCTCGATATTAAAAGCCAGTCTAATTGATTAACATCTGAATAAAGTTGGAGTTATATAAAAGTATGAATATGAGTTTGCTAGTTTTTCCTCCGTCTTCAGTTGGAAAACACAGGGGATCAAGTGACAACCTCTTAAGACAACTTGACTTCAATCCAGACGAACAGACAACCCACTTTATGTATATAGATATTTACATTTCTGTGTTTATGTGTATTTCTAGGAAGTATAAATACGAATAATCCCGGACGATCCTGGTTGAATTTCACGTAGCGTTAATACCATTGGGAAAGTTATGTACTTAACCAACCGTTTGCCACGAGTAGGATGTTACACAAGGTCGCAAGTATGAGGTATCCGGCAAAGATCGAAATCGCTATTCAGTAGCAATGGATCTGCGAGACTAGCTTGACTCAGATTTCAAGGAGCGTAGACGTTGTCTGTCTGCTCCCGGGGTCCATTCTTATCCCCGCGGCGGAACTAATAAAACTTGATCAAGAACAAGCAAGGTCTTGTGTTTTTTAAATAATCAAGACAATGACCAGATCAGCCCAGCAGAGAATTAGCAAGGAAGAAAGTCATTTTCCAGCAGATAAAAGTCAACTAGACAAGATGGTGGCCAGACAAGAAAGAAGAAAAAGTAAGTAACCAGCAGAGTACCAAGTAAGATTTAATCTCTAATCTAATCTAATCTAATCCCCCCTCTCTCTCTCTATTATATACCCGAGTATATCAGAAGGATATATATGGTATATAACACTCACTCTGTTGGTGAGACTTAGAATTGTATTGCCTGTAGAAGGGTAAACGCAACAACATTTTTTTCCCTGTATATGAGACTAAACTGCATCTGGTGGAGAGGCTCGAGTTTTGGAGATTTGGAGAGTGTGGCGTATCCCTTAATTGCAATTACTCACAGGTTCATTGTGACCCGGAGATAATAGTACCTGTCATAGTCCAATTAATGGGTCAAATAATTCTGTTTTGAATATCATTTGTATTATAAAGGAATGCCTGGTATCTTATAATCATATGCAAAATCGAAAATCATTCGTGGTCAATCTCGGTATGTCTGAATTTCCTATTTACTAAACTGTTACTCGTATAAAGGCCAAAGTTATTTTTTTGGTCTGCAAAATTCAACCTACATACCAATATCTACTGTAACAACGGAATTACGTAAACATTCAAGTCCTCCATTATTTCAAATGAAATACTGCATTGGCCCTGATTTTTAGTTTAACAGACGCACATTCATTTCTCCTAATTGTATTTGAAAAGAGATTTAAAGCATTCCCTGATGTCTGCAGTTACTACGATGCATTCTCAAGAGGGAACACAAAAACTAATATTGTGTTAATTTTTATACTAGACTGGAAGTTTGGTGGAATCCACTTACTGAGGTCTTCAAGACAAATTCTTTCAGAAAAAAATCTGACATGTACTCGCCTTGGCATTGAGTGTGTGTGTGTGTGTGTGTGTGTGTGTGTGTGTGTGTTTGATGGTAAAGGAGATATATCCCCACCAACTGCACGAATATAGTGACCGCTACAGGTTTTAGGCTGTGAAAACTTTCTGTGAAGAATTATGAAGAAAGAAAGGCCAATAGATTTTCATAAAGATTTGCCTCCAACATACAGATTACCAAAACAGTTGGAACAATATTAGGAATAGAAACATCTTAAAAAAAACCGGAAATAAAAAATAAAAGCAAAACGAGGCCAACAAAACTCCGTGCCTCACATGAGATTAACTGAAAGCAAGGTTAACGGTAGCATTTATCAAATCAAATAAGGAGACCGCTGGAAAGACTTGATATCGTGCACAGTAGCACAAAATCAACAAGTTGTTTTTAACTCTCTCTCTCTCGCTCACTCTCTCTCTCTCTCTCTCTCTCTCTCTCTCTCTATATATATATATATATATATATATATATATATTATAATAACCGCATATTCGTGCCTCAATTTCTCAGTAGCCTTCTATTACAAACATAGCGATGAGTTTAGCTAATTAGCATATTAAAAAAACTAAAAAAAAAACAAACTAAAAAAGTTATTAGATAAAATAAGATTTGAAATAAAAAAAAAAGTTTTATTATTAATTTTCAATTTTCTTTTTTAATGATTTATTTTCAAGCCTCGTTTTCGATAAACCATGACACATCTGATGATTGAAAACATCACATGAAACTGGCATAATGTGAAAAAAATCTTTGTTCATCAAAGTTGTTTTTAAATTCAAGTTGTAACGGTTTTAACGGAAATGTAAGAGTTCAACACGTATACGTGATTCCATCTCTTGATGCTGGGCACAGTAACAAAAATAGCAATTAAGTTATTTTTATCACTCACACACACACATATATATATATATATATATATATATATATATATATGTGTGTGTGTGTGTGTGTGTGTGTGTGTGGTGTGTGTGTGTATTGGGTAGCATTTTTTAATTTATGCATGTTGAATTAAACAACAGATAAATCTGTTTATCAATTTTATTTGCGATTTTTTTCAGGTTTTCTGGCCAACTTTTTAATATTTGGGTAGAATTCGTGGATTAGTCCACCAAAGTTCAGGTTCCGAGTACTTTCGGCACTTCGGAGCGCCATCATCAGGGGTGATGTGTTCCAGTTCTTCAAATTATATTAATGGATGTGGAGGCTGGAAAGAAGAGAATATATATATATATATATATATATATATATATATATATATATATATATATATATATATATTCCAAACGGCCTTTAATTGTGAGTACATAAAATTTTTTGAACTCTATCAATTATTCACATAAGTTAAATATATAAGCCATGCGATTTTCAACTAATTTATATAAGAAGCATACACTTTATAATATATATATATATATATATATATATATATATATATAATATATTAGTTGGTTTTAATTATATATATATAATATATATATATATATATATATATATATATATATATATATATTACTAAAAAACCAACACCTAATATTGATATTAATTGACAATAAGAACCTGTTCAGAAAAGAATGCAAAAAGTAGTCAATACCATTATAGCAGAGCTGGTGTACAATGGTACAATTGTAAACCGGTGGTCCTCTCCCGTTACTCTGATTTTCACGAACATCAGATGGCCAGATAACTTTTCAGAAACTGCTCAACTACAATATTAATAATATCGAAAATTAATAAAAACAAAATTAACTCTGTCTCTGTCTGTCTGTCTGTCTGTCTGTCTCTCTCTATATATATATATACATACATATAATAAGTCATCCACAGACACCGTGTTTCGATGTTCACGTCTCATCAGTATTGCTAGACACAGCAATTACCTTCGATCAGGAGCGAAACCCGACTGATTTTCATCAACCCGATTCGTTAACCTCTTGGTCATCGACAGCTGCCAGTAAGGAGCGGTGTTTTAACTGTTAAATACACACATCTGTGTATATATTTTACGGTCACCAAAAAGATCAAATCTGTAAACAACAGACGATCATTGTTTTATGCTAGCGGTGAAAATCAATTAAAATCGCTCCTAGAGAGCTCTACTGCGTTTTAGGAGCATATAAGTCATCCACAGACACCGTGTTTCGACGTTTCACGTCTCATATATGATTTGATAATGATAATATTGTTAAGTTGATTGTAAAGAGCGGTCAATATAATAGATAGTGCATATATATCTGAGTTAGAGTACAGGTTTGAAAATTGTATTGGCAGGAAACTGACAGTTACCAAGTGACGTTGAATTCATCTATTCGCCTCCCTAACTTAGATATATGCACTTGAAAAAAATATAAATTCAGCTATTCTTTCTCCTCTAAATGGTAGGGCAGTTTGAAAATTGACCTTGCACCACATCCTACTCATGCAGAGGGGTTATATATATATATATATATATATATATATATATATATATATATATAGAGAGAGAGAGAGAGAGAGAGAGAGATGTGATTATGATTTTAGGACGCATAGTGTAATGGTTAAAGTCATGGGAAATGGACTCATCGCCCCGAGTTCAAATCCTGGACGTGGTAATTGCATTTCACTTAGCGCTAATACCCTTGGGATAGGTATGTATCCTACACTCCCTCCAGCCATGGGTAAATAGTAGGGCAGACTGGGCTCTCTAACCTTGGTTAGGCAACCGGTCTAGGAGAAGGAAAACTCTGAATTCAAACCCGCTTAAGAAATGAAAAGCCTGCTCATGCGGAGGGGCTGGTAAATATAATATATATATATATATGCCTCTCTCACTCTACCCCTCTCTCTCTGTATATATATATATATATATATATACATATATATATATATAGAGAGAGAGAGAGAGAGAGAGACAGAGAGAGACAGAGAGAGAGGCATATATAATATATATATATATTATTCAAACAATTTAGACTTAATCTAAAAAAATGGTCTGAGATCAACAGGTGTCAGTACAAATAATTCTTATAAAATCTTCGGTGTTATTGAGTGATAATAATCTCGAACATCACACCATTTTATTTTCCGTGAACGTGCTGCTGCTGCTGCTGCTACTACTGCTGCTGCTGCTACTTCTATATTCACCTCCCCGTAAGAATGAAATCTATCTTCTTAATAAGGTGAGCCGTGATTCCTTTGATCTTGTCGCATGAAACATTGTCAGGTGAGCAAGCACATGTGTAAAATAGAATGTTTTTTTTTGTTGACAATGCTTTATGTATATTCATAGATAAGGTATTAATTAAGATTTCGTGCAGAAAACGGAATCATGGCAAAGATTAAATTGAGGAAAAAATAACAAAGAACATGAAATGATATACAAATAAGAAAAAAAAGGGTAAAATAATCATCGTGCATACCACATGTGGTAATGTAATTTCAAATGTGTCCTGGATATGACAATTAACGGTATCTAGTGGTGAGGTTCCAGTTCTAGAGCTCTGGGGTATGTGGAGTACTCCTTAATTGTCATTACTCCCAGGTCCACTCTGACCCTGTTAGCATCATTAGCACTGAATAAGAACACATGAAGCCATATAACTGCATGCAAACAAATGATTACACTGGTTTACAAAGAAATTGAGGCAAGCACAAAAATAGCTGTTTTAACCTAATTGAGGTGCTGAATTCAGATTTGAAATCCGTTTGTACTCATCACCTCTAGTTTCCTAGATACGCATACTTACATTGTACACATACTGTACATAAAGGTAATATGCATTCAGGTTAATTTCTAATATGTTACTTATGTCTTTTTTTTTAGTTATTATGCAGGAAACTGAGAGCATGGAAGCATTAAGCTTTATGGTTTCATTCAGCTTTATGTTTCAAGTAACTATAACACTGGTTTACAAAGAAAATGAGGCAAGCACAAAATAGCTGGTTTAAACCTAATTGGGGGTGCTGAATCAGATCGGAAATCCTTTTCATTCTAGTTTTAGATAATGCATACGTACATTTGTACACACTGTACATAAAGGCTATATCATTCAACTCCGCTTAAGAAATTGACCTTGTGTCGCATCCTGCTCGTGCGGAGGAGTTGGTAAATATATATATATATATGATTCTCTCAAACCCATTGCCCTTATGGCAACCCAAACCCTTTTATGCGTGGAAGAAGGCTGTGACTGAAGGTCTTAGTGTTCTGAGTTGGGCGTTAAACTGCATCTAGTGAAGTTCCAATTCTTGTACTCTGAGGAATGTGGAGTATCCCATTATTGCCATTACTCCCAGATCCACCCTGACCCAGGGCCGTAGTACCTGTTAAAGGCATATCTAAGGGTTAAATTGATAAAAAATGAGTATTAAATTGTGTTTAAAAATTGAGTTTGAAAAACAATGAATACCCAACAAGAACGTATAAAACAAAATATCTTCGACATAGAATAACCCAACAAGGCTTGACATGCCGTAAAATCCAATCCACCAACCATCAAACATTCTCTACTGATTTTATCATGGAAATGAACAGATTCAGCTGAATTAAATTTATATTCATATAGTTTAATCTTTCTTAAGAAAAGCATGAATCAATCTCTTCTTTCCTTAGTTATAGGTAAATAGTAGGACAGACTGTTTTTAAAAAAAATAACCCTAGACGAGTTGATATGCCGTTGAAATTAATCAATCACAACAGACTAGACATTTTTTTGCTTATTCTTTCCGAAAATACGAGAACATCTAGTCAGGAATATACTTACTAAGAATGGTATTCGAAACTAACCTGTAATATATCGATATACATGACATATCATAGAAGCTAGTCTAGTAGATCGATACAACTGAATAGCGAGTTCGTTCCTCGCTGGATGTCCCATTCCCGCGGCCTTATTCACATTCTACCCGTGGTGAACGGGTTGGGTAACTACCGACATCACGTGATATAGATATTGAATTTATTAATAAGAAAAGTGTGAATATATATTTTTGTGCTCTCTCTTAGGCATTCTCTGTAGTCATTAGTGTCCCTGTCTTTAGCATAATTGAATTATTTTATAATCAATCTTAATACCAAATGATTAAATTGTTTGATGAATTGAATCCCGATTCTGGGGGGGGGCACCGCTTGCTGTCAAGCCACTTACTAAATATAAGTATAATCATTTACAAAGGTTAATCGCCTGTAAGTTCTATTATTATATTACTCTTTACGAGTTTTTCTCTCATATTCTTCACTGAAGTCCAAATGACAGCAAGTTTCCTTAGTTCTCCAGGACTATCCGCAGTATTCTGGTTGATCTCAATAGTGCTGTGGTCTAGGCAGCCTCAATCCTTCCTCGAATGTTCAGCTCTTCTAGCTTATTTTCCAGATTCTTCAGTATTATTCCGAGGGCTCCAACTATGACTGGTACCACAGTCACCTTCATGACCTATAACCTTTTCAAGATCCAGATATTTATCCACCTTTTCGATTTCCTTTACTTTTGCTATGATCAGTTAAAACGGCAAAGTTTCTAAGTTGATAAGTTATTTTCTTTTTTTATTAACTAAAAACTAGATCTGATCTTCTGGCTTGGATTGGGTGAATCTTTTTTATCTCGAAATCCTAGATAATTTTGTGCATCTCATTTTCCAGAACAGATTTTGATTTGTGTTTATACACTGGAATAATGTTTGCCTCCCAAATCCTCTTTCATCGGGCCAAAGAGAGGCAAACATAGTGAATCTATAGTGAAGAAGTGGCTCAAAGAACAGTCAACATAATTTTACGTGGCAGGGATACATGCTCACATTCGAAGGTGGAACATTGCTATTGAGAGAAACGGAGACTAGGTGTAGAAGTAGGGATGTGATCCACAGAGGACCAACTTCATTTTGATGTATGATACATGTTCCTGTATTGGCAATTATACCTGTTCTAAACAGAATGGCATTACTTTTTGACTCAACCTCGTACCATTTGCCTGTGTGGTCAAACGTTAGTTACTAGAACAATTCCAGTGGATTACCTTTCCCACCCAGTCGTTACTGCTCTTGGACTCCTTCTGTGCCAGCCTGTCAACGGAACTAAGAGTACACTGACTATCCCCTGTATAGGGGTAAGAATCTACCGGTGTCCTGGATATGACACTAAACTGCATCTGAGGGTGAGACTTTAGTTCAGGAGCTCTTGGGATTGTAGGGTATTCTTTCATTGCCATTACTCTTAGGTCAACATTGACGTTAGAGTCTAAGTGGGGTAGCCATACAGTTGCACTGACACAGGCTGGAAGGATTATCGCTATCTTATCAATGAGGTCAATTTCCATATGATAGATAATCTGTTTATACCTGTCTATGCTTTCCAATTCGTATATTGATATCGCTTTTCATATATATATATATATATATATATATATAATATATATAATATATATTATATATATATATATGCGCGCGTGTGTGTGTGTTCTCTGGTAGGTCTTTACTGTTGCATTTCACATAATGCTAATACCTTTGGGAATTATGAATCGAACTATTTCCTCCGCTAATGGTAAGTTGTAGGCCAGACTGGGCTTTAACCTTGATTAGACAACTCGTCTATGAGAAGGAAACTCTGAATTCAAATCTGTTATACTTCGCTTAAGAAATTGACCTTGTGTCCACATCCTCGTCTGAAGGGCTTGGTAAACACACACATCAAATTACACTTGACTTGTTTTAACAGTGAAATATACTATACTATTTGATACCCATTTTACATTTTTATAATTTTTACAACTTTTGAGTTTACTAAACAAATGCTTCTGATTTAAAAAATTAAAATAAAATTATTTTATTTTTAAAACAGAACATGCATTTTTCAAAAATTCAGCGGTGAATTCAGCGTTCGTTTTCTAAACAGTCTTACATACTTTTTCCCTCTATGTCGCTCTTGATGAAGACCAACTTATCGATTTTGGTCAAACAATGTCAGCAATTACATAACAAACATCATATATTTCAAAATGTGAAATTTCATACGTCGGATTATTTCCATCTATTTTCATAAAATATATATAGTTGTCATTTAATAACCTTAGTTGTCATTTACTAACTGGCACAGGCTCTGAAGCATTTGAATACCAACGAGAATAAAACTTACTAACTAGTTCAGTCACCATTATACCACTTGTGGAGTCCTTTAAGTAAATGTGTTTCCAAGCTCAGAATTCCCTATGATAACATGAACTGTATTACATATACGTAAAACAGACTTGCATAGACAGATAGACATCCAGAAAGATACACACACACAGAGGAGGCACTGGGTGTGTAACGATTACCATCTTTTGCAATGTACACGGCAACCAGAGTTTAAATCCTGGTCGGAGCAGTTTACATTCCATATAGCACTAATACTCTTGTGAAACGTTTGAAATCAACTATCTCCCTCCAGCTATGGATAAATAGTTGGATAGACTGGGCTCTTTAACCTTAGTCTGGCTACCAGTCTAGGAGAAGGAAAACTCTGAATTCAAACCTGTTAAACTCCACTTGAAAATTGACCTTGTGTCGCATCCTGTTCGTGGCGGTGGGGTTGGCAAAATACACACATAGACAGACAGACAGACACACACACACACACACACACACACACACACACACCGATCAATAGGTTGATAGAAATTTAAATTTAGCTCCACAAGCAACACGTATTATAATATTGTTATTTTAAAAGTTAAGCTCAGTTTAACATCGGGTCACATCACTTTAGAATGCTCAGTGCATCAGCAAATTGGACAGCGAGACCAGTTTGATAACCATCACACTATGGTAGGCGCTCGTGTATAACTATTTATTCCATCTAAGTGTCCCATCCAGACTGACCATCGCTAATGAGGTCGCTTGTATTTCTTTTCATCCTGCTGCAATTACTGTGCTGGTGCTAGTTGCTATCTCAGCCGCTACCATAAATTCTAAACGACGAGGCACCCATGACATTTGATTTACTGCATCTATTACTATAACGTGATCTCATTTAGCCCCAGTCATCCTGTCAACGAACAAAGGAAATGATTCTCGTTGTATAAAGCTAACAAAAATTGTTCATTTTCTATGAAGAAGTAGCAAATGCTACCCCAGTGAGAAAACTTATGTTAGTTATGCCACACTTTGGCAAAGAATGATATGAAAAAGCAGAACAATTTTCTTGAAATAATGACCGCTCTATCAGTGGGGTTTCGTTTGGTTTGGTTTGTTTTGTTTTACGGCATATCAACCTCAGTGGGTCATTTAATGCCGATTAAGTTTTGAAATAAATTAAGGTATTTGCCTCTCATCCCACTTATGAGGGCGTGACACAAGGTCATTTTTATATGGGCCCACCCACAAGCCGAAGTTCGTGGGTAGTAGTCACAAAAATGCGTCGATCCCGTCGTTATTCCCCCTCGAGGGGGCGCCTCAGGCGCTGGGCAATAAACCCAGCCCTGCCCCTTTAAATCTAGGGGGCAGGTATTGCCTGGGGGGATAGCCCCCTGGGATCGACGCTATTAATTTAACATACCGGTCCAGATGCCGAAACACACCGGACCCCCGCCCCGAAGGACGGGTTGAAATAAATTAATTCCTAATAGATACACAATTTATTTTGTAAATACAATTTTCTATTTAGCTCATAGATGAGGCCCAAACAAGTACTACCACTCCGGGTCAGAGTGGACCTGGGAGCAATGGTGATGAAAGGGTGCTCCTCATTCCCCAAACCTCCAGAACTGGAACCTCACCATCAGATAGAATTTAACGTAATTCCCAGGACATGTAGACTATCAGCCACCGCCTTCTAGCACCCATATGATAAAAAGGAGTTGGGCTTGCCATAAGGGCAATAGGGTTGGAGCAATCATATAGTTGCTAGGGCTTGATGTGACCAACCGATTGATCGGAGGGGGCCTCTCCGACCGCCCGTCTAGCTCAAGAAAAGGCCAAAGTGGTCAGTGGGGTTTAGAATATGCTGACTGTATCCTTTTCAGAAGGGAAAAACTCCTTTTAAAAAGGTGTGTCCTGGATAAGGCTCTAAACTGCATCTCATGTTGAGGCTCTAGGGTGCGTGGAGCACACCTGTGTTTGCCATTATTCCCTAGTTCACTCTGACCCGGAGTGGTAGTTCCTATCTTTGTATCAAATAGATCTGTTTAAAAATTATTCGCAGAAATATTTGATATCATGTAACTGTAAAATCTTATTCAACCCCAGGGGTCTATATGGACAAATTTGAGAAGCCTAGGATTATTTTCTCGGTAGTCTTCTTTGTCTTTGGGCAGGACACAGCAACAATCAAATGCGTCAAGTTTTGGGGATTCTGAGCTTTGGGGCAGTAGCCCTCCCCCGTTGCACCAAACAGAGTCGTATATGCATATGAAACCCCACGTTAAACTGACCATATTTCGTATATCACCCTCGAGGGTTTCTTGAAATTGCAAGAATGAATCTATGTCTCGAAAACCCCGGACCCACTGGATATCATACACTAGCTACCCGTCCCTCCCTCCAAAAACAAAATCAAACAAATGTCTCGAGAGCAAACCAGGTGTGAGTGAGAAAAAATAAAAGTCGATCATTGTTCGGTGTTTAAATATAATGTTACTTTAACTTACGAGTGACCCAGCTTACGAGTTTTCCGAGTTACGAGCGGTCACTTCGATTTTTTGCATTGTGTTGAGAGCTAAAATAGAAGGTAAGCTTTAGATATGCTTGATGTTGACAAGTTCACTGAAAACATTTCTAAATTTATTACGAAATTATTACGATTATTAAAGAAAAATAATATTTATAAAAAATAAACATTAAAACACATTACAACATTTTATTTTATTGCAGTAATATTTTTCTTATTAAAAAAAAACATACAAAAATTGGAGTGTTTTTTTGTGGGGTTATCTGTAACGGATTAATGACATTTCAGTTTATTTCAATCGGGAACATTGATTTGATATACGAGGAAATAAGTTTGATTTACGAGTGGAACGAATTAAACTCGCAAGTTAAGGTGTCACTGTATTTATCTGATTCAATCTTTCATAGTCAAGAAAATCAATAATGTTTGAATTACGAGGATTAGGGATTATCTTGTTTTGAATTCAGAAGTTCCTTGGTTTAATCTACTTAATTTGAATATTTCCTGAGTTTGAATAATGTTGTGGGATAAACTTAAGTTGTCCGAATTTCTCATATGAAGCATTTTCATTTTGACAACATTTTGTCTAGTCCTGTCGGCTGGGGCTTTAGAATACACCGACTGCACCTTTGCAGAGGGGTAAGACGATTATCACCTAATCACATGTTGGCCGTACATGACTGTCGGTGCTTTATACATCCCAGCTGACAGCGCGGGGTAGTTTTGCTAGATATTTATATATTCATATATATGCGCATAGACAATTAGGATTCATTGGAACAATCAAACTTTTGATTAATTCATCAATTGAACATTAGAGCAGACAGAGATTTACTGGTTCTTGTCAAGATTGATACTGGATATAACGAGGTTTTGCTGTTACAGCTTATGCCAGGTAGAAGGCGGACATAGCGTAACGGTTATCATCGTAGGAAATGGAATCGGAGACCCGACATCAAGTCTGGAAGATTGTATTTGCGTTTTACTTCGCGCTAAATCCGTGAGCCTATATTTTCCCCACCTTCAACACCACAAGCTGTGAGTATGTAAATGTTACAATTCATGGTGTCGTGAATTGTTGACAAACCCTGTAGCTGAATAAGGGGCTGTTGGATTTGAGATTAAAGTGATTTACTTAAAAAAAACAAACAATTTGATTTAGCCTTTTCAATGATTGGTTCCCATATTTATTCTACTCAAGAGGTCACTACATCCCAAGATATGCGCTGCTTCTTTGAGACATCTTCTTTCCAAAAATATTTCCCTCTGTATCATTCTAACTTTATCCCACAAGGGATTTAACATACCACTGTAAAGATGAGGACAACAGTCTGAAAAATCAAAATTATACAGATCAAGTCTCAACTCAAAATTTCAGACAAATAACGCCATTCATTTATTTCCCTAGTGAAGATCTGGTCCAGAAGCGGCGACCAAATTCCCGACATTCAAGGGATTAAAAATTGGCTTCTCAAACTTTTACTTGATGTATTTCGTGTACCCAAATTTAATTTCCATTCACTCCCAAATAAATTGATATTAAATATTAAATTACAAAATATAATCAATTTACAAGTGTTTAATACAATTTACAAGAGAAAAAAATCAGTAAACTGTGAATACAAACGCACCTTAAATTCTTGAATTATATTTTTTTAATATGAAGGATGGGTTTGATTGGGTTATTTTTTAAAAATCTTCTTGGTTCCAGGATTTGAGTTTTTATAAAATACAGAAAAGTTATTTAAATGGATTATTGAATCATATAATAATATCCAAATCAACAAATATTTGGCAAAACTGAAACTGAATGAATAAATGAAGAATCGGATATGTTCGGTTTGAGCGGGTTTATTCGTTAATAATAATCTAATTTTAGATTTATTCATTAAAAATCTGTTACTATGGATACTAAAAATTAAAATTTCACGCATTGTATTCTAATTTTACTTTTTAAAATTATTTTTCTTTCTTTTTAAAAATATATATCCCTTATTATTATTAAAAACACTTCTTTTTTTTCTAAAGTCATCTCATAGCCTATTATAAAAAGGGTTATTTTAGAATTCAGTGCATTCATAAAATAATTCGTTTAAGATATAATTGCTTTTAAATATTTCCTTTCGTAAAAGTATTATTGTATACGTCGTTAATGACGCTGAAAAGATTCGGAACTTTTGTTAATTTAAATGACGCGTATGCTTATCTCGTGATACCTGAGCGTATCATATAGAGGGTCTATCGGCGAGGCTTAGAATACGTTAAATGTATCCCCTACAGACTTCCATTTCAAAATGAGGTCCACTGGTTTAGGCTCCAATTCTGAAACTAGACAGTGTGGAGTGCTCCCCCCCATGGACATTATTTCCAGGTCCGCTATAATCCGGAGTGATCATACCTGTTAGATTGGTTGGTTTATTGGTTGGATTTTATGGCATCTCTACCCTTGTTGGGTTATTTTATTCCGAATGTGTTTTATTCATTCTTGTTGGGCATTCAATTTTTTAATAACATATTTAGATCTATTTAACCTAAAGATGGAATCTTAACTGGTTCAACCACTCCGGGTCATAGTGAAACCTGGAAGTAATCCCCTAATTCGTTTGTATAAAATAACCCTAAATGGGATGAAATGCCGTTAATATCAATCAGCATAGAGGAATTCCCTTGGAGTTATGCTATTTTTTTATACCACCGACTCGTATGTGGGAGGTTGTGTCATTTCTAAAAGGAACAAGAGACACGGTTAATATATTATAGAAACTAGCAAATATATGCACCCTCCGGGTGCAAGTATTTGAATTTTAATGTAATGAAATATGTTAAATTTGAAATACTTTTGAAACTAAATAAAAATCCAAATAAAATGATTTGAAACAGAGGGGTATAATCGAAGAATAGAACAACTTTGAAACTAAGTCTTCCATCATTTTTCATCACTCCCTCCTTTTATTGCTGAATTTTCCTAATTTAACTATTTAGTTAAATTAGGAAGTAAAGAATAAAATTACTGTTATTTCTTTATATTAAAGGATTTCTTTAAGATTTATCCCCGAGTTTTTTGCTCATATTCTTTAAAAAAAAACAAACAATTAGAAATCAATAATACCAAGCGCATATTTAATAAAATTAAACTTTTAATATCAATATGCAAATTAGCTTTCCTGTTCACACTGTAACCCGCTATTTTGTTGCATATATAAATACAATTGCATGTTATTAGAATGTAGATAAAGTCAAAAGTATTAATAAGGTATAACAATTTTATCAATAACTGAGGTTTAAATAAAAATAAATTCATGGTGAATGTGACACAAATAACTAAGGGAATTATGACTTGAGTAATGATTTAGTTTCGGCTTCAGACAGACAAACACACAATCTCCATTATAATAAGATATGAATACAAAGACAAGAAAAGAACAATTTGATTTTCCAAGTCTATGACACATTTTTTTGTTTTGAAGCAATATGGCGCTTTACAGCAAGAAGGTTAATTATCATTTCCTGCTGAAATAGGCATATTTCTTCAATGTCATATTCATCTTTACTTCTTTTTTTCTATTCTTCATCCGTTGTCTTTGACCGCCATGACATTACTTTGTAGCATATATACATTTTCTTTCTTTTGTATTATCATTATAACTATAACATATATATATATATATATATATATATATATATATGTGTGTGTGGTGTGTGTGTGTGTGTGTGTGCGTGCGCGTGTAGTTAGGTAGGAGAGCGGAAGTGGCGATATAAGAAAAGAAGAGTGGACTTGTGACATTTGACGTGGCAGGCGACCAACAATCTGTCTCGGTCTCTCTTTTTGACATTTTACTCCCCTTTCCCGCACCCACCCACCCGCTTTCCGGGCCGGAGTTGAGGGAGACAAGGCAATTAATCACCGCTTTTACAATTTATCTAAATCTTTTGGAAAATGTTAATTAGTTTACACCCAGTTGGCTTAGAAGAACACACACGCGCATGCGCGAACCCGCGCATACCAATACAACGCTTTCTTGAAGATGTGGCTATTTTTACTCATTTCAGTCTCCAAACAGACGTTATTAGTTAGATTAATATATATATATATATATATATATATATATATATATTTCTATAATAACGATGCTATGGTCTATATATGGGAATAATGCTAATAACTCAAAGATACTGGTGAAAAATGTGCTTACATTTAAGGCCGTTGTAGTGTGTGTGTGTGTGTGTGTGTGGCCGCGGATCATAGAGTGTATACGTGTGTGTATGTGTGTGTATTCGGTATGTGTGTATTCAGAGTGAAATCGGTGTCAGCCAATTTAAAAGAACTTTGATTCGAATATATATTCATATGTGGAGTCGAGGTACGTAGTGTAATGGTTATAGTTGTAGGAAATGGACTCGTCGACGATAGTTTAAATCCTGGACCTATATCATATATAGTATGCTATATATATATATATATATATATAGATATATATATATTAGAGAGAGAGAGAGAGAGAGAGAGAGACAGAGAGAGACAGAGAGACAGAGAGAGAGAGAGAGACAGACAGACAGACAGACAGACAGTGACGGAAGTAGAGAAAACTAGACAAAGAAGACATTTATGTGAGTTTTTGATGGTTTAATGAGAACATAGCATCACGGTTATCATCTTAGGAAATAGAATCGGTGAACCAAACTACCCACCCTCAAAAAAAGTTCTTATCCACCCCTAATATGGACTAGATTATTTAGCCTTGGTTAGGAAAACTCAAAGTTCAAACCCGCTAAACCCTGCATAAAAATTGACCTTGTGTCATATCCTACCCTTGGCGAAGGGATTGGCTAAATACATACAATATATATATATATATATATATATATATATATATATATATATATCCGCTCGAGCAGGATTTGACAAAAGGCCAATTTTTAAAAGGAATTTAACAGGTTTGAATTCAGAGTTTTCCTTTTCCTAGACTGCTTGCCTAGCCATGGTTAAAGAGCCGAGTCTGCCCTGCTATTTACCAACAGATGGAGGGAGAGTTGATGGATGCACATCATTCCTAATGGTATTAGCGATATGATAAATGCAAACAGCCTCGTCCAGGATTCGAACTCACGTTGCTGTATCTATTTCCTACGACGGTAACCATTACACCACGCACCTCCATCTATAATAATATGTATAGAGAGGATACTATATATAGTGTATACTATATGCACCATCATCATCATCATCATCATCAAGTCGTGCTGACATCACGGATTCCATGAATATCTCTCACCACCCGCGCATTGTTCATGAAAAGTCCTAAACGCGGCATTCAGTGTTCGTTCAGAACTGATCAATGTAAGTTTTTTTTCTGGATTACAGATAGTCGGCTTAGTGAAGATCTTCTTGTATAATTAAATCTGATCATTAAACAAATTCAGTCACAGCATTGTATTTAACATAACGTGTATACAACTGCAATTATATAAGGTTGTTTGCTATGATTCAAAAGCGCTTTGAGATTTCAAATCAACGAGACGAATAAAAATACGTATGTAATCAAATAAAATTTCCAAAATAGACGAAGCAAGTGCGAAAATAATAAGCAAATAAATTCAGCTAATTAACCTCAGTGGAATCAAATGATTAATGCATTGCGAAACAGATGTAAAATTATAAAATAAATCATTTAATCATATTTCCATCGGTGTTTGTGGATGGCGTAAGGATTATTAGCGCGGAAAATGGAATCGGCCAACCGAATTCTCAACTCTGGTTAAAATAATCGAGTAGAGAGATTTCTCCATGTTTGGTGATAGGCAGCAAGTCTAGGAGAAGAAAACCATACAGAAAACAATATTCCATGATTCAACTCACAATCAGTAAAAAAGTAAGTAAAGTCATCGGGGTGGCCTAAAGTCGGTATCAGCCAATCAGCCAATCAACGAAGGAGTCTATCCCTTTTCACAAGCGCTCGACCAAGGAGATTGTTTTTGCGTCTTAGGTGGGGTGCACACCTACCATCAGCTCCTTACTTTATCGCACAGATCTCTGTGCTACTCATACGCTGAGTTGGCGAGGGTCGGTATCGTGGTTTCTAACCGAACGCTCTACCGACTGAGCTAACTCGGCCCCTCAGTACATGGTGACATTTACTTATAACTATGAGTTTATTGAAGGGAAGACTGGCTTCTTTAGTCGTGGTTAAGCCAATAGAACAATTCACATACCACAGAGAGTGATGTTAATACACGAATAGGAAAGGCATGGTCCGCCACAAACAGATTATCAGTCATATGGAGGTCCGATCTCACTGACAAGTTAAAGAGTCGATTCTTCCAGGCCGTGGTTATATCTGTACTGCTGTATGGCAGCACCACTTGGACCCTAACGAAGCGCCTTGAGAATAAGCTGGATGGGAGCTGCACAAGAATGCTACGAGCAGTCTTGAACAAGTCATGGAAACAACACCTCACAAGTAAGCAGCTGCATGGCCACCTACCCACCATCTCACAAACCGTACGAGTGAGACGGACTAGGCATGCAGGGCACTGCTGGAGAAGCAAGGATGAGCTCAAAAGCGACGTTCTCCAGTGGAAGTCAACACATGGACATGCTAGTGTGAGTCGCACACCAAGGACCTACATTGACCAACTATGCGAGGATGCTGGTTGCTGCACAGAAGACCTCCCAGGGGCAATGAGTGATAGGGAGGGTTGGCGAGAGATTGTCATGAATATCCGTGCTGCTTGTACGAATGATATATATATATATATATATATATATATATATATATATTAAGGGGCAGGCTTAGCTCAGTCGGTAGTGTACCTGCCTAGGAATGACAAGGTTCCTGGTTCAATGCCGGTCCCAACAATTCAGTGCATAAGTATCACAGATTGGGCAATCTGATCTGTGCGGTAAAGCGTGGAGCTGATGGTAGGTGTGGCGTTCCACCTCAGCAAAAAAATTCTCTGGTCTAGTGCTTGTGAAAAGAAGATTGTCGGTATCAGTAGGACAGCGAAGAAGTCTATCCCCTTTTCACTAGACTAGCTTCCCACTTTACCACCGAGATCAATACGCTGAGTTGACGAGAGCCGGTATAGAACCCGACTGAGATTCACTTCTATCTTGAATTACGGGTAAAATAACAGAGTAGATTGTTCTGTCTAAGCTTGGAGATAGGCAACCAGGCTAGGAGAAGGAAAATTATGGATTTAAACCAGCGTTACATTGCTTAAAAATAACCATGTGTCACATCCTGCCGGTGTAGAGGGGTTGGGTGGATTAAATTTAAACCAGCGTTACATTGCTTAAAAAATGACTATGTGTCACATTCTGCCGATGCGGAGGGGTTGGGTGGATACATATTTAGTCATGTGATTTATGTCTTTATTTAATCACTTTATGTTATTGGATATTTGACACGTCCCCTTTTGATCATGTTCGGGCAAGACACTTTTAATATTTACAAGGGATGTCAAAAAAGCAAGATGCAAACACTTACTAATCCAACGAAAATATTTGTATAATATTATACAAATAAAAGATTGTGTGTATGTTACCAGCTCGACTTTTATACTGTTTCCATGTAGTAACCAATTGACAAGTGAACGAGCGCATAAATACATTCTTCAAAAAACAAAAACAAAAAAACAAAACAAAAAAAAACAAAAAAATGGCGTCAAGTCAGCTGTTCTTCGGTCAGTTGCTTTGGGATCCAACGAAATGACACTTTCCAATATCACAACTTTTGATGGACGATTCCATAAACCAGTACTTTAACACCTTTTCTTTCTCACAGAATGGTATTTCCGTACATGAAAAACAAAAGAAAACAACAACAAACGATAGAACATTAAACATAGAATCTTTATTTGATTCTACACAGGCTGTTAAAATTTCAGTCAAGTTATTGGATAACAAAATAATATACATTTTTCTGACAAATCATATATATACAGAGTGTTCGGAATGAATTTGACAGTTTCATAAGGAAAAGGAAAAAGTGCTTGGTAACAACAAAATTTAATGGATTGTAAAGAAATTCAACAGGCCCGGAAATTACACTACTGTCAACAAGTTTCACTCTGAATAACCGTCATTAGCGTCGATCACAGCCTCAATCCTGCTCCGTGACCTGATGTTACAGTTTCCCTGGGAAGGGTCTCAAAAACTACCTTAATCCTATCGATTAACTGGGCTTTTGTAGTACTGGCACGGCGATTGGTGCCTTTCTCAACAGCGCCCCATACATAATAATCCATGGGGTTAAGATCTGGGGAGTTCGGTGGCCAATCATTGGGACAGGTGTAGTCGTAAAAATTCGCCGTGTGCCTCAATACCTCCAACCTACGGAGAAAAATAACCAAATATAAATATGTCAAATTTATCCCGAACACCCTATATATATCTATATCTATCTATCTATCTATCTATATATCTATCTATATATATATATATATTTATTTAAGAATGGAAATGAGTAACCTATTCGAGTTTCATCGATAGATTCTTCAGGGTTACTTTTAAATTAATCGAGTTTACGATTAATCTTTGGTGTTATAAACATGCCCGTTGGAATGGGACTTAAATTTAGTAGAGGAACGCTTGTTTACATTTTCGTAGATCAGGAACGGTTTTTGATTATTGAATTAAAAATTGGATTAATTAATGGGAATTATTTTTTCAATTATTATTTAATAAAAGATATGTTATGGGTCGTATTAATAGTTAAAAGTTGAAAATTTAAAATTAAAAATTATTTAATACCTTGTTTAATTTGGTTTGAGAGTATTTAAAAAATACAGGTTGAGTATGTTACGATAATAGAAGTTTTTGGGTAGTTAAATATAGTTGATTATATAAAAAATATAAAGAGATAAAAGTAAGAATGAAAGTAACGGTAAATAAAGATGCATTGAAATAAAGATAAAAGTGGAAAATAAAATAAAGTGAAAATAAAAGTGAAAAAATATATTAAAATTTAAATTAAAAATATATATATATATATATATATATATATATATATATATTTGTGATTGAGCACTGTATTTTCTTTGTTTCATCACAAAAAAATTTGTTTATATATATTATATATATATATATATATATATATATATATATATTATATATAAATTTTGGTACAGGCAAATTTATATTAAGGGTTATCATAGTGGTGATCAGTATAAATGGATGGAAGACTAAGGAGGAATGAAAGGAATAGAGAAAAAAAAATCTTGTCAAACCTATTCCCATGTTCTTAGTTTTCATTCCATGTTCATTCATGTAAATATTTTACAACTTTGACTTTTATATCGATTCCGGGTGTAAAACTTGAAAAGCACCGGACGAAAGGGCCCTTGTTTTGTTTTATCAATAAACAATTTTTCTCTCTTCCTTTCATTCCTTTTATACTTTTATAGTCTTCCATCCATTTATACTGTGGTGATCACAATGATAACCCTCAATATTATATATATATATATATATATATATATATATATATATATATAGTCGGACCTACCGCCATGCATGTTCCTTTCATAAATTCTACTATCCTGAGTAGGGACTGTTTGCTACTGATTTAAACTCGGCCAGGAGTACTTATTTAGCGGTCGAGAAGGGGGGGGGATAACTAGAAAACGACAGAAAGAAAGGAATCTTCGATTTTACTAGATTCCATTAATTGGGAATTACATTAAATACAAGGGCGGTCGGTCTGTGGCAATTACCGGGCATAAGCCTTCTCGAGGCAGTGGGCAAGGTCTTTGCTAAGCTACTCAACTGGCTCACTAGGTGGGTCTGTCCCTCGGTTATCCCAGAATGCCAAAGCGGCTTCAGACCTGGTCGTGGAACGATGGACATGATCTTTTCCGCCCGGCAACTTTAAGAGAAATGCATCGAACAGCAGCTCTACCTGGTCTTCGTGGATCTAAAAAAAGCATTTGACACGGTGTATAGACCCGCGCTATGGATTATTCTCCGGAAACTCGGATGCCCACCGGGATTTGTTCATATGTTTGAACAACATCAGGGCATGAAGGCACGCTTTCACTTCAACGGGTCACTCTCGGAGCCAATACTCATCGACAACGGTGTTAAACAGGGTGAAATCCCTGCACCGACACGATTCTCTATCTACTTTGCGATGACTCTATCCTATGCCTTCCAGAACTGTAACACCGGTGTCTTTATACGATTCCGTACCACTGGCAGAGTCTTCAATCTTGCTCATTTTAATGCTAGGACGAAGACCTTCCAGACCCTCGTCCGTGAGCTGCTCTACGCTGATGATGCGGATTTCGTTGCTCACATTGAGGAAGACATGCAGGAAATAATGAATCTCTTCTCGAAGCATGTACTGCCTTTGGAATCACCATCAGTCTGGAGAAAACGAAGGTGATGCTCACTCCACCATCCAGACAAAGGTATGTGGAGCCCAACATCTACGTTAAGGGAGCCAGATTGAAGGTAGTTGAATCGTTTGTCTATCTTGGCAGCTCACTCTCCAGGTGTGGATCTCTTGACTTTGAAATTTCCCTAAGGATCGAGAGAGCAAGCAGGGCCTTTTGTGAACTCGAAAATCGTGTATGGTCGGATAGAGGTATTACCATCAGGACGAAGCTCAGTGTGTCTAAATCATCTGTCTTGTCTATACCTGTATTCTTCGGAAACGTGGACTACATATTGTCGGCACATCAAAGACTTGGAGAGATTCCATCAGACATGTCTCAAACAGATATTAAAGACAGGTGGCAATCCCCACGTCAGACGCTGAAGTCATGCAACAAGGCAATGCGTCCAGCATGGAAATGCGCATCATACGAAACCAGATGCGATGGGCTGGACATATTGCTAGAATGGTAGACGGCAGACTCCCGAAACAATTATTCTATGGAGAACTGCAATGTGGGAGGCGTCCAAGGCACAAGCCCAAAAAGCGTTTTAGGGATGCTATCAAAAACAACATCAAAACTCTCAATATAAACGTTCATGAGTGGGAGAGAATAGCTATGAATCGCGTGGCTTGGAGAAAACTTGTTTATGATAGCTGTAAGGGGTTTGAGGTAAGACGGCTCGAAATATCCATCCTGAAGTGGTCTCTACGTTGGCAGCACATGGCAGACGTCATGGACACATTTCATACATTTAAGCATTACTATATATGTGACATGTGTGGTAGGGTCTGCTTGTCGAAGGCTGGGCTTCTCAGTCACGTACAGTCGCACACGAGAAGAAATCAGGGAAGAGGTTCATATGTATGACAGTGAGTAAAAACAGTTAGATGCCTGGGCCTCCGCGTGCTCATAACTGAACCTGTAGAAATGGCCTTATTCTGTGAAGAAGTGGCAATCACCATATATATATATATATATATATATATATATATATATATATATATCATTAGGTCGTACTGACAGCACGAATTCTAATGACTCTCTCTCTCTCCCTCGCCCCATGTTCCTATGGCAAGTCTTTCGTACGGCATCAAGTATCCATACAGAGTTCATTGATGTAGGTTTTTGCTGGTCTGCCAAACTGGTTTTCTCTGTGTAAGTGTCCATAGGATAACCTAATTTATGAGTCCGCCCTTGCTATATATATATATATATATATATATATATATATATATATATATATATATATATATATATATATTCTGTGCTTCCCTATAGTCTTATAAATTTTAACTATGCCATTATATTGGCGAGCAGAGTCGAACAGATTGCTTTCTTTGTTCATACCACACAGAATTTTATGAATATCGAAAGGTAAAAGCTAAGATAAAAAGAAAGAAAGAAAAAAAACTCCAACTTTGATGAAAAATTAATTATAAAAGAATTCCGATGTTCACCCTAAAAAGATGTTCCACTGATTCGTAGCTTCTTTCTCCCTAAAGTAAAAGAAAAAAGAAAAAAAAAAAAAAGAAAAGAAAGAAAAAACGAAAGAAAAAAATGCCATTCATTCTCTTATTATGTTATCCACCCCCCCCCAACCTTATTTCGGCGCGCTTGTTCTTCTTGTCACTGTTGGTGACAGCAACGATAATAATAATAATAATAAAAAATAATAATAATGATAATAATAATAAAAAAGATAAAGATTTGTTTAACCCCATCCCAAATCAGTTTTTAATTGGACGCTCATTTCAGCGCCCACTAAGATAAGTTTGATGTGACCTCTATTCTTGTCTTCATAATACACACATCCAAGGAATACATATCAAATTATGTCCGCGTGCGCGGGTCTATATAATTATTCTTAGTCAAGTTTAATACAAGCCATCTCTAGCTAAGTCTGGTACAGGGATATCAAATAATAGTGGGACTCCAGTGAGAATCAAAATCACCCAAACTTGCTAACCTTTGCACTCTGATTAACATTATCTCAATATATATATATATATATATATATCTTATTATAATGGAGATTGTGGGTTTGTCTGTCTGTAACCGAAACTATATTACTATACAAGTCACAATTCCTTTCGTTATTTACATCATATTCTCCATGATTTTATTTTTATTTAAACCTCAATTATTAATAAAATTGTTTTACAATACTTACACTGTTGACCATATCTACATACTAATAACATGCAATTGTATTTATATATACAACAAAATAGAGGTTTGCAGTGTGAATGGGAAGGCTAATTTGCATATTGATCTTAAAAAAATTGATTTTAATAAATATATGCTTAGTATTATTGATTTCTAATTGTTTGGTTTTATCTTATTGAATATGAGCAAAAATCTCTTCAATAAATCTTAAAAGAAATCCCTTAACAAGAAGAAATAGCTGTAATATTATTCTTTATTTCCTATTTTAACTAAACAGTTTAATTTGGAAAATTTACCAATGAAAGACGGGAGTAACGGAAAATGATGGAAGAGTTAGTTTCAAAGTTGTTCTATTTTTCAATCATACCCCTCTGTTCAAAATTTTTTATCTACGTTCTTATTCAGTTTCATTAGCCTTTCTTATTTAATATGATCTTTTATTATAAAATTTAACTAAAATACTTGCACCCGGAGGGTGCATATATTTGCTAGTATATATATAATTTCTAAACTCAATCGGTGTGAAAAAAAACAAAAAACAGTTAACTCAGTCCCCCCCCCCAAAAAAAAAATCAAACTGATATCTGGGTAAAAAAAAAACATGACCAACACACCGTTACTTTCTGAAAATAATCATCAGTATCGTATATAGTAGCAAAAAACAAAAAACAAAAACAAAAACAACATAAAAACAAAACAAAACAAAACACAAGTTTGGGTAGATAAGATATGAAGTCAATGGTAACTATATATTTATTTAAATATTTATCAGCTTGGTAACTATTTCTCACCTGAGCGATTTTCAAACCAAGTTAATTTGAAAATAAAATCAGAAAATTGAATATTGAATTAAATATAAATGCTCAATCAATGATATTGAGCAATCTTTGCTTATGAATATAGCAAACTATATTATTGGGAGGCGCACGTAGTGTAATGATCATCACCGTAGGAAAAGGACACTGCGATACGAATTCAACTCCTTCGACGGGGCTGGTAGCATTTCACATAGCGCTAATAGCCTTGGAAAATGTATGTATCCAAGTAATCTACAATAAATAGTCTGGTAGACTGTACTCTTTAACTTTGGTATGGGAACCAGTCTAGAAGATTTTAATTTTTTTTATCATGAGATATTTAGTTTTCTTTCGTTGGACCTGCAACAATCTTCAGGGGATTACTGGTTGTAGTCTTTGTATGGTGTAGGTTTTATTCATTTGTTTATTCAATACCTGCCTAAATAATAACTTTATCACAACTACTTTCGGCACTCCAAAATGAAATGTCCGTCGTGTTCAACAAAACATGTATAAAAGAAAAAATGCTGCGAAATACCCCCCCCCATATATATATATATATTTTCAGGCATGTGCTATTGAATAACACGGAGTACTCTTTCTTCATTTTTTGGATCTGTATTTTTTCCATTCGTCTGCCGATTTTTTGGTGTTTGGATCCAATAAGAATATTTCACCCCCCCCCACATATATATATATATATATATATATATATATATATGTGTGTGTGTGTGTGTGTGTGTGTGTGTGTGTGTGTGTGTGTATTTTGGCAGCATTTTTTCTTTTATACATGTTTTGTTGAACACGACGGACATTTAATTTTGGAGTTAAAACACCTTTAAAATCCCTCATTTTAAACAAGAAAAACTAAGTAAAAATATAATAAGGGAATAAATAATGATATATTAAAATATTAGTTTAAAGATGATTAAATATAAAACAAATTAATAAAAAGATAAAACATAAATTTGTTAACAGGGATGATGAATATCACAGGTAAGTATTTGATTATATCAATCAATAAACAGGTAAATAGAATGAGAAGAGGAGAAAAATGATGTCTATGTGTCCGACCTATATGAATCAGGTAATCATTTTAGAATTTTGGAAGGTGCAATGAACATCTCTAATATAAGAGGAAAATGCAGTAGAAACAACTGCAGACTAGCGTCCACGACTCCCCACCCCCACACACAAAGAGGATGTCCTGGTTATAACACTAAACTGTATCTGATGATGAAGCTCTGAAGTTCTTCATTGTCGTTACTTCCAGAACCACTCTGATCCAGGTAGTATCTGTTAGTGTCTCATCTATATAATCACTGACTATATCCCCTGCACCCCTTGAAATACCCCATTTTTCCTGCGTATGATACTAAAATGCACCTGAGGTGAAGTTCTAGTTATAGAGATCCGAGAACTGTGGAATAGCCCTTCATTGTCATTATTCCCAGCTTCCTCTGATCCTGAGTGGTATCATCAGTTAAGGTACCATCTATGGGTCAAATAGATCTGTTTAAAAATTATCCGTATTTTGAGAAAAAAAAAGCAAGACAAAACAAAAACTCTTGAGATGCACTTATACAAAAATGTAGATATAAACTTACAATGAATGCAATTCCCTAACTTCAAGGCATAAAATAATCTAAACTGGTTGATTGATATTGGTGTACAGATCTTCATATATGAGTTGGGGTTTATAATAAATGGATGAAAAGAAAAAAAGAGAATGTATGTGTATGTGATAGATAGATAGATAATAGATAGATTGATAAAGAGAGAGAGAGAGAGAGAGAGAGAGAGAGAGAGAGAGAGAGAGAGAGAGAGAGAGAGAGAGAGAGAGGGCGTGTTGTTTGAGGTTACTATCAAAGGGCATATTCTAATATTCAGATAATAAAAGAATAACAAAAAAAAAAAACGCTGACAATTCAACAACGCCATTGTTGGTTAAGAGAGATTCTTGTATCAACAAAATTACAATCAAGTTACTTGGATATCATTATGACATTATCTTATGAGAACAACAGTGACAAAAACAGAAACACAAAGTGAAAAGTCAACACACACACACACACAACACACACACACACACACACACACACACGGACAAAAGCATGTGCATAAAATTATGTAGAGACATAGAGGCATACATGCTCAGCAAATCGAAACATATTCTCACAAATACACAAATATTATATATATATATATATGTGAAAATAAAATTGGAACTTAATCCGACAGTGTAAATATGATATATTGAAAAAACAAAGGATGTTTACAAATCCATGGGCTCATCAGGAGAGAATGTGCAAACCGTTTCGGGGCCTTTCTCTCTACGGTTTTATATAGGAGGCCGGTGTTGCTATATAAAACCGTAGAGAGAAAGGCCCCGAAACGGTTTGCACATTCTCTCCTGATAAGCCCATGGATTTGTAAACATCCTTTGTTTTTTCAATATATATATATATATATATATATATATATATATATATATATATATATATATATATATAATATTGTATATTTGTGAGAATATGTGCCGATTTTCATATATATATATATATATATATATATATATATATATATATATAATATTTGTGTATTTGTGAGAATATGTGTCGATTTGCAAATAATACACACACACACACACACACACACACACACACACACACATATATATATATATATATATATATATATATATATAGTATTTGTGTATTTGTGAGAATATGTGTCAATTTGCTGAACATGTGTGCCTCCATGTCTCTACATATTTAAACCAAGTATGTATATATTTAAAACCAATATATATATATATATATATATATATATATATATATATATATATATATATATGAGCTAAAATAAGGAATGAAAGAACAAAAATCAGACAAAAATGTGTAGTATATTTCGCTGGAATATTGAATTCAGCTTCTGCTTTTATTGAATCATTAGTATCATACAAGTATTTTATAGATGGATGAAGTAGGTAGGTGGGTAAGTTTTATGGTAAGGAAAATATTTGATTGGTTATAGGAGACATCTTTGGGGAGAGATAAGATGTCTCCTATAACCAATCAAATCTTTCCCTCACTACAAAACTTACCCACCTACCTACATCTCCCTTCTATAAAACACTTGTATGATCATAATGATGAGTTTTGTTCTTTCATATCTTATTTTACCTCATTCCGTCCCCTTTTCCTCATATATATATATATATATATATATATATATATATATATATATATATATATACTTGGTTTTTAAAACGCAGGTTCGAGAAACTGGCAGTTACAAAGGGCTATTGACTTTATGTTTTCGCTAAACTAACTTATATATATATATATATATATATATATATGGTATGTCAATGATATTGAGCGCTCTTTACATGTAAATGTAGCAAACTACATTTACATATTATATATATATATATATATATATATATATATATATATATATATACGCCTCTTGGTAAATAAGTTTCTTGCCTATATATTTTCATTATTTGACTCACCATCCAATTAAATCTGAGTTTAATATTTTGTCATACAAAAACAGTTTTTAGAAAATGATTTTAGAAGAATGTTTTTAGAATAAAAATGTTTCAAAATTCTTAAGAGTTTAGAGTTATATTTAAAAAAAATATTTTAAATGTAAACAATAAACAAATCCTAAAATAAACGATCATTGTAATATATGAATTATCAGCATTTAAAAAAATTGATAAGAAAAATTAGTTTCCTCTTACCCACTCTCTTACTCTCGTCTTCCCCATTCGCTCTTATTTCCTGGTTCCTAAAACCACTTTAGTACAGTAATGGACCGGGTACCTCTGCTAGTATATATATATATATATATATATATATATATATATATATATGTGTGTGTGTGTGTGTGTGTGTGTGTGTGTGTAGGGAGGTTGTGCCCGTCCGTTTGTGTATATTTGAATATAATATAAATCAAAGATAATTACATATAAATATTCATTTAAATATGTTTCTCATTGACAGATATGATTACACTTTGCGAATTCATGCAGGAATATACATACACATTAATGGACACACATACATACACATACACACACATACACACAGTGGTAAGAATACACGTACATAGCATACACCTACGCAAGAACACTTTCTCCCTTTCTCTTTCTCTCTCTTCTCATTCTCTCACTCTCTCTTTCCATCTTTATCACCCGTCTATATATGGCCCATTCTCTCTCTCTCCCTCTCTCTCTATCTATTATCTCCCCACACGTATTTCGTCTCTCTTTATTTTTCTTTCTCTTTCACTTGTCTATCTATGTCTAATTCTCTCTTTCTCTCTCTCTCTCTCTCTCTCTCTGTGTATCTCTCTCTCTGTCTCTATCTCTCTATCTCTATCTATCTATCCCCCACACGTATTTCGTCTCTCTTTATTTTTCTTTCTCTTTCACTTGTCTATGTCTAATTCTCTCTCTCTCTCTCTTCCCCTCTCACTATGATCTCAACTTTTCTTTACTAATTTCGTCTATCAAGCTTTAATCTGTCCGCGTGGGAACACCAACTTTTACAGTTGCTCTGTCCTTTTTCAGGCTTTAAGGTTAGAAAAAAGAAAGAAAAGAAAAAGCAGTTGATGATTTCTCGCATCTGATTTCCTGACTCTTAGACTTTTGATCTGTAAATCAGAATGATCAGTTCGTGGATTAACTAGAATGTCAAACCATGTCTAATTATACATATAATAGAATTCAAAGTGTCAGCACGCTGAAGCAAAAGCAAATTTGAAGGTTAAGACGAGTCTTTTAACCTTTTCTAAACCACAGGCTTTTTAAAAACTTTTGACGTGGACGGACAATAACGGGTGGCAAGGACACTCACTGCCCATTCCTAATAAAGGGAGACGAAGTAAGGGTTATAAAAGCTGGTATCTCAGGCCATTACTCTCATTGAGAATTTATTCATCACTAAATAACCTACACTTGTTGACTTATGTTGTATTTCACTAAGCTTTAGTAATTAACATTACTAATGTAGTGGAATTGATGGTTTCACGTTTGTGGCTTTCTACTAGGTTAAGCTATATGTAATACACACACACACACACACACACACATATATATATATCCATATATATATATATATATATATATATATATATTTCCACGTTTGAGAATCTATCTATCTATCTATCTATCTGCCTCTGAGTGTGTGTGTGTGTGTTTTGTGTGGGTATATAAAATATGACCCCTCCCAAGAAAGCCAACAACAAAACAACGTATTCAGGGGATGATTTTATTATAGTTAGAATTATTAGCCAACAATCCAGGTTTCAGTTTACAAATTGTACCATCATCAGGGCATTGTTAATATGGGATCTTGTAAGTTCTAAATAATTTTCAATATAAATATGAAAAGAAAAAAAAGAAACAGAATACCGCTGACAGCTATAGAATGCTAAGTTATGTCTCATTTTTCTTTCCATGTTAATGTTGAATATTATTCAGAGGTTACAACATCACATTCTAACAATGCCCTGGTGATGGTTTATTTTATAAACCGAAAAGTTTAACGTCGGCTAATGTGTACACTTTTTTTTCATATTTTATATATTTGCATTGTCGGATTTATTATCATTTTAAGTCTTCTAGCCGTTTTTCGTAGATCAGGATCCAAATGGTAAAGAAAATGTTACATAGTTTTTACCCAAGCGCTTTCAACCTTTTCGCTAGTTCTAACACACTAACCTTAGAAACTCTTCTAAAATAGATTTTCCTAATCGAATCAACCACAAAAAATCCAAAATGAATAAAACTTGTACCAAACAAACACAACATTCGACATTGACGAACGGACCTGCAAGCACTATGGAACACCAAGAAACACCTGAAGGCTCATACCCAACATTAAGGAATAACAAGGAACAACCAAAGGATCATACCCAACATTAAGGGACACCAAGGAACAACCAAAAGTTTCTTCATTAAGGATCGCGCTCTGCTTAACACAAAGGATCTTTGCTGGACAGTGCTCGTACTTGAAGACTAAAGATGGTCACATAACATGGTGTCTACCTCGTCTCCAATTAATATATGACAGGTTGCTCTGAGTTACATTGTACCAAAAGCAAGAAACAATCCGACTTGACTTATACAGCTGATTTGAACCCGGTTCTTATCCTAGACGGGTGTCCTAACCAAGGTTAAAGAATCCACTGCGCCATTATTTACTCGTAGCTGGGGAGGATGTGACACAAGATCAATTTTCAAGCGGAGTACAGCTGGTTTTTATCCAGATTTTTCCTTATTCTAGACCAATTGCCTTACCAAGTCTTTCATATTATTTTACCCAAAGCCGAGAAGATAAGGAATAGATTCCTGCCTTTCCCAAAAACGCAAAGAATATAATTTGGAATTTAAACTCAGCTCGCCGTTTCCTTTTTTCTGTCGATAACCGTTATGCAATTGCAGATCTAAAAAAAACAATAATATGATATTAAAGTAAAAGGTTGGTTGATGGGTTGGTTGGATTTTACAGCACGTCAACCCCTGTTGGGTTATTTTATGCCAAAGATATTGTACATTCTTGATGTGTATTCAAATTCTTATAACTCAATATTTTAAACACATTCTTAAAGTCATTTTTCTATTTAACCCATAGATGGGACCCTAACAGGTACTACCACTCCAGATTGGGGTAGAACTTGGAGTAATGGCGATGAAGGGCGAACTCCAAAATGGGAACTTCACCATTAGATGCTGTTTAACGTCATACCCAGAACACTAATACCTCAACCACTGCCTTATAGCACGTAAAGGATAAAAAAAGGTTGGGGGTTGCCATAAGGGAAATAGGGCCAGGACAATCTTATAGGTGCTAGGTTTTGATGTGACCAACCGATTGATCAGACAACTTGCCTAACTTTAAGTAAGGGCCAAAATGAAGTGTTGCATGTTGTGCACTGCTATTTCTATCTAACCCATAAATGGACCCTAACAGGTACTACTACTCCGGCTCAGAATGGACCTGGGAGTAATGACAATGAAGGGGTACTACACACTCCCCAAAGCTCCAAAATGGGAACTTCACCATAAGATGCAGTTTAAAATCATACCCAATACACTAAAGAAAAAAAAAGAGAAAAATCCAAGGGAAAGGGTTAAATATTGTTTATTATGAGACTTTATTTCATTTACTCTCTGTCTGTGTGTGTGTGTGTGTCTCTCTGTGTGAAGGGTACACTTCTGTGAGTGCGTATACGCCCGTGTCTGATTTGGTGTATGTGTATCAATGGACATCGCTGTGTCATTGCATTGTGTGTGTGTGTAGGTGGTTACGGATCGGTATATCTGTTGATGGGTGCATACACACATATGTGAATGCGTCAGTGTATGCATATCAATGTGCATCGCTCTATCTGTGCGTGTGTATATGCGTACGTATGAATTTGTGTATGCGCGCATGTATGTGTATGTGTGTACTGTGTATGCAAGTGTGAGTCTGTTATTTTCAAAAACAGAACTGTGTTACTTATGATCCTGAATTCCACACAGTAATCACTTTACTGACACATGTTAACCGTTCTTTTTTAATTTCAAAAGAAGAAAAAGAAGAAGAAGAAGAAGAAGAAGAAGAAGAAGAAGAAAAAATATAGAAGAAGAAGAAGAAGAAGAAGAAGAAGAAGAAGAAGAAGAAGAAGAAGAAGAAGAAGAAGAAGAAGAAGAAGAAGAAGAAGAAGAAGAAGAAGAAGAAGAAGAAGAAGAAGAAGAAGAAGAAGAAGAAGAAGAAGAAAAAAAAGAAAAGAAGAAGAAAGAAGAAGAAAAAAGAAAAAATAAAAAAAGAAGAAAGAAGAAGAAGAAGAAGAAGAAGAAGAAGAAGAAGAAGAAAAAAGAAAGAAGAAGAAAACGAAGAACAAGAAGAAACAAGAACAGAATAAGAACAAGAAGAAAAAAAAAAAATAAACAAAAAGAAGGGTATAAAGAAGAAGAAGAAGAAGAAGAAGAAGAAGAAGAAGAAGAAGAAGAAGAAGCAAAAAATACCCCAAAACTAATGCCTTTCACTGAATGTTGATTTTAAATGGGAATTGAATAAAAATCTTTTCTAAAAATAAGAGTGAAAATTAAATTTCCTTTTCTTTCTCTCTCTCGACCTGACCTACAGAAAACAATAAGCAAAGAAAAGTAGTTTCTTATTTCAACCACCTGTCTGCGTGATAGGATGAACTTTACAACGTCTTTTCATTCTGACTGCGGGATATCATTGGATCTAAATGTTGACGTTCCATTTCAAAAGAAACCTTCATTGTATTTTATCAGTGCCACTGACAATATCTCTATAAAAATCCGACATTGATATTCTCTCAGTAATTATCTTGCTTCTTTATTTAAAATTATTTGATGTGCTGTAACGAATGTCAGGATTATTGCGTCGCTGAGCTCGATGCTGACACATCAAGGAAATAATAACTGTAAAACTCGCTACGATACATTCGTAACAAATCTCTGTAGGAGCGTTAAATCGCTAAGAGAGGCTACACACATTCCTGTCAACTTATGAACTTACCTATTTACAAAAGTATAGTTTATATCAGTGATTTCTAGAGAGGTACGACCACCCCGAGGGCGGTGGAAAGATCTAGGGGAGTGGGGCAGTGAGGCAAAAAGGAGCGGTGGGAGGAGGAAATAGGGTGGCATCAGGAGCAGTTAATAAATGTTTTTTTTAAAAATCTAAATGAGAAAATATGTCATAAATACTAAACTAAAGGAATACGTATGCAGTTTATACAAAATAAAAGAGACATAAGAATTACAAACGAATCTATATTTTTTTTACGCATTCCAAAATCAGAGTCAAAAGTCTGAACGTTTACTTGATAAAAGAACTGTGGC
>CM042140.1:139177415-139194915 GCA_023376005.1 Doryteuthis pealeii
TATGCATAGTTTTCTGTGCACACACACACACACACACACACACACACACACACACACACATATATATATATATATATATATATAAATATATATTGGAGGCGTGTGGCTTAATGGATATCGTCGTATGAAATGGACACGGCAAAGAAAGTTCAAATCATGTATACAGTGAACTTGTATTCTGATATGAGTAAATAGCAGGGCAGATTGGGCTCTTTAACCTTGGCTAGGTAACCAGTCTAGGAGAATGGTAAATCTGAATTGAAACCTGTTAAACTCTATTTAAGAAATTGACCTGGTGTCACATCCTGCTCGTGTGGAGGGGTTGGTAAATATATATATATATATATAATATATATATATATATATATATATATACAATACTAAAATAAAAAGTCTTCCTACTCACAAATATGATTCTCCCAACCCTATTGCCCTTATGGTAGACACCCGACCCTTTTTTCATATATGTGCTAGAAGGAGGTGACTGACGGTCTTTATGTATTGGGTATGTGTTAAACACTATCTAATGATGAATTTCCAATTCTGGAGCTCTAGGGAGTGTGGAGTACCCTTTCATCAAAATGACTCCCTGGTTCACTCTGAACCGGCGTGGTAGTGCCTGTTAGGCTCACATCTATGGGTTAAATAAAAAAACAAAACGTCTTCGGCATAAAATAACCAATAAGGGTTGACATGCCATAAAATCCAACTAACCAACAAAAGTATAGTCAGTAAGCCTCGTCGAGGGAAGGTTGCTGGTATTGGAATAAAATTAAAAGTCAGGATTTTGAATGCTGATTTTTAAAATAGGTAGGTTATCCTTACAGGAAGATTAACACAACATGACATTCCTGTACACCCCCATTTAACCCTGTGTTAGACTAGGCTGGATTTAGTAAATGTCACGAAAGACAAAGATGGGGGATTGAGATTTTCAGAGAGTTTTACAATCGTAAAATCAATCCAATCCCCCCTTCCCCAATAAGCAAATGATAACAAGAAAATTCCTCATGAAATTCCTCGAATTAAAATCTAAACAAAATAGCCCCCCCCAACACCGCCTTTGCCTCCTGATGAACATTATCCGGCATGTCATGCAAAATGTTCGTTTTTAGTGGTTCATTCTTGAAACAATGTCCTATTTTGAAACGCACTGGCTAGGACGACGACGACACTAGCGCCGCTGTCGGTCACCAAAGACATCGCAGTCGCACATTTCCCCCAAAGCGCTCGGCTTTCCAATCACAGTTACAAAGCCCCCCCCCTTTTTATATTGCTGCACCCTCTTCTCTCGTTTTGTTTCTCATTAAATGAAGTGAAAATCAGTTTTAATCAGCACAGAAAACGCCACAAGCTTTTACAATAGTCTGCAAGATAAAAAAAAAAATATGTGAGAGAGGACCTTCGGAAAAAGATTTCTTTTCTTTAAGCCGCTAGTAACAAAATCAAATAAAATGCAATAAATTAGACAAAAATGCGAACAAGTTTGAAAAAGAAAAAAAAGAACACACACACACACACACACACACACACACACACACACACACACACACACACACACACAAAATAAAAAATTAATGTATAAACAATCCCATACTCTCTCGTGCACAGATACACGTAAAAAAGACACATTGATTTTTACAGTTGCAAAATATTGCAAAGTGGCCCACAAATGTTTACACACACACATACACACATACACACATACACATACACACACACACACATGCATACGCACACACAAGCTCATACAAATACAGATACAAGTAATCATCGTCATTGTTTGATGTCCTTACACATATACACATACACATACACTCGCGCATTTTATTAGAAGTATACAGATACAAGTAGACACATTTAGATGTATACGGATGCAACCCACAAACACATGCAATCGGTGTTTGTCCTTACACACACACAATGACACACGCACACACACACACACACACACACAACACACACACACACACACACACACACCTGCACCGACACCGACACACAATGACACACACACATTTAATTAGATGTATTCAGATAGAAGCAGACACGTTTAAATGCACACGGGTGCAAGCCACAAACACGCACACTCGCTCTATTTCTAATACATCTAATAAATGTAGTAGTGATATCCACAAAACATTATCACACGCATCAAGGAAAACTATTCATTTGCAGTCGAGCACACTCAGCCTCCTTTTAATTACAAACAAATATACTCACAGGTTTTATTAATATTTTTGACTTCATGTTTTTCAGTACTTCTTTGTTTTTTTTATTTTTCTCGTTCATCTCTTTATTTTTATTGTTTGTCTCTCTCTTTTAATTTGTTTATCTTTTAATCTGCCTTTAATCTGTACATTTTCTTTCTTTCTTTCTTTCTTTCTTTCTTTCTTTCTTTCTTTCTTTCTAAATTTAAATTTCTTTCTTAGCCTGTTCATATCTATTTCAATCAATCAATCAATCAATCAACCTATCTCTCTCTCTCTCTCTCTCTCTCTATCTATCTATCTATCTATCTACCTATTTCTTTCTATCTATCTATCTATCTATCTATGTTAATATCTATCTATTTCTTTCTTTCTTTCTATCTATCTATCTATCTATCTATCTATCTATCTATGTTAATATCTATCTATCTATCTATCTATTTCAATATGTTCATATCTATACATCTATCTATCTATTTCAATCTGTTCATATCTATCTATCTATCTATCTATCTTTCTATCTGTCTATCTATCGATCTATCTATTCCTTTTACTTCCAAATCACTACTTATCTCTACTTTTTCCCTTCTATTTCCCCCCTCCTTCTCATTCGCTCTCTTCCCTGTTTCTCATTTATTCATCCATTTTAAATCTTCCTCTCGCATTGTCATCATTTTGTCTTCATGTCTCTTCTGTTTTGCTTCTTTCCTTCCATTTCACTTCTCCTCTTACCTAATGCGCAATGATCTTGTCTGAATTGACTGAGAGACCGCACACCGAATGTTGATTAACACCAAGTTTCCTCCCCCCTCAGGGCCTCATTCAACCGACCGTGTCCTCCACCAGACTAGAATATTACGACTCAATGGAGAAAACAAATTCAAGTATTTATAGTACAAAGCGTACCTTTCTATACATACATACATGTGTGTGGGTGTGAGTGTGAGTGTGTGTTTATGTGTGTGTGTATGTGTGTGTGTGTGTGTGTGTGTATACGTTTGTCAATGTGCGTGTTTGATTGAGTAAAATGTAATTGGTGGTTATGTTTGGTAACATTGTGTTTTTGAACGTGTGTTTTTGTGTATCATTGGACACACATCTATCTATCTATCTATCTATCTATCTCAATTTTTGCATATCTGTCTATTGAGATACAGATGGACGTGTGATAGTTACTAAGCCGGACTCACAGATCATGAATACTGTGTATTGATTCAATCATCGCAGGGGGCATAATTCACGTAATAAATAATGGGATTAATTACAAATGCTTCAGTAATTTTGCTTGTACTAAGACATCAAGACTGTCTAATCAGTCTTTCTGTTGAGGTGAGAACGCAGCAGCTTCAGTTGACTGAAATCCTTTGAACTCATTCGAGTAAACAGACAAAGACAAAAAGAAAGCATGGGAAGAAAACAATACATTCTTAGGAAAGAGAATTTGAAAAAGAAAGAAAGAAAGAAAGAAGAGGAAGAAGAAGAAGAAGAAGAAAGAAAGAAGAAGAAGAAGAGGAAGAAGGAGGAGAAGGAGAAGAAGAAGAAGAAGAAGAAGAGGAAGAAGAATGAGGAGGAGAAGAAGGAGAAGGAGGAGGAGAAGAAGAAGAAGAAGAAGAAGAAGCAGGAGGAGGAGAATAAGAAGAAAAGAAGAAGAAGAAAGAAAGAAGAAGAAGAGGAAGAAGAAGGAGGAGGAGGAGAAGAAGAAGAAGAAGAAGAGGAAGAAGAAGGAGAAGAAGAAGAAGAAGAACTTATAGTGAGAGAAGAATAAAGAGGGAAATAGCAAATGTACAGAGGAGTACAATCCCCCGAATAGGGCCACCAATGATGCTTAAGGACGGATTCCTGATGGTCGAGCAGTTCATACCATGCAACACTCCAACAATTTGGCCCTTACTTAAGCAAGACGGGCGGTCAATCTGCTCACGTCAAGTTCTAGCACCTCCATGATTGTCCCGACCCTACTGCCCTTACGACAGACACCCCACCCTTTTTATCTTAAATGTGCTAGAAGGATGTGGATGAGAGTCTTAGTGTCCTTTGCACAACGTTAAACTGCATTTAGTGGTGTAGTTCCACTTTTGGAGCTCTGGAGAGTGTGGAGTACCCTTTTCATTACTCCCAGGCTCACTTTGACCCGGAATAGTAGTACCTGTAAGGGTCCCATCTATTGGTTAAATAGAAAAATGAGTTAAAAAATGTTTAAAAAATTGAGTTTGAAAAAAAAGAAAAATTGAATATCATTAAAAATGAATAAAACAAAATTTCTTCGGCATAAAATAACCCAACAAAAGTTGAAATGCCGTATAACCAACCAACCAACCAACCAACCAATCGAATATGGCTACATTTATTTTCACAACTATCGTTTTTCCATTCAATATGTCTCTGGCTTAAACAAGAAGAGCAAATAATATTCACTCACTCACTCACTCACTCACAGACTCACTCTCTCTTTCTTTCTCTCTCTCTCTCTTTCTTTCTTCCTGTTTGTCTCTTTCTTCCTTGTTGAGCAAGTGTTTTCATCGCTCATAGCAAATATTGAGAAAGAGGGAGAGAGAGAAAGGTGGACAGTAACAAGATAAATTCGAAGGGACTTTTGGTGGTGACGGGCTTAGAATAAACATAGCATCAATGTTTGTTATGTGCTCTTGATATCACTCAACAAAAAAAGGGGGAGATAATCCGCTGAATGCTGTTGGCTTTTCTTGTTTGAATAAATACGGATTTTCCTGCCCGACTTTTTCTATGCGATGACATTTGTCTTTTCTTAATTGATCGATATCAGTGTATCGTGACACGCATTTTATCTCCCATAGATCAGGGGGTCTCAAACCAGCAACCCTACACCCAATTTTCACTAATTTTCTCTTCTCTTTGTGATTTTGACTGTGAAGAAGTACATTTACAACTGCTGATAAAAATCATTGATTTTCAGTGTTCAAAATATTTGAAGTTTCAAACCATATGACCTTTAGGCACCCCTTTTGCGATCTCGATTCATAAAGACATGATTTTCATTTACACCGTCAAAATCCGATTGTTTGTTAACAGACGATTTTTAGAGTTTTTTTTTTAAATTATAAAAGTAACCCCTAATCCTAACCCTAACCCCTAACAAACAACCGGATTTTGACGGTGTAAATGAAAATCATGTCCTTATGAATCGAGATTGCAAAAGGGGTGCCTAAAGGTCATATGGTCCGAAGTTTCTTGTTTGCCATATTCTTAATTTCTATAAGAACCATGTGCTTCCATCTGGATGATTCCTCATTATTACCTGTTACATACCCTTTTACAAATCGGGTATATAATGGGGAGAGAAGGGAGAGGAGAGGGTTTGGGTTCTCACTGGTTCTGCTTAGTCGGCGGCCATCTTCTTCTTCTGGGCTGATTCATTTCTTCTGCTGGGCTGAGTTGTCTGTGCTTATTTCGTTGTTGGTAATAAATAAGCAAGACTTGGCTGTTTTACAAAAAGTCTTTATTCTTTATTAAAAACCCGAAGCCCAAAAGGGTTTTCAACCGCGCAGTGAGAAGCTGGCATCCTAGGACAGACGAACGTTACATTTAGTCCCTTTGACTGACGGACAAAATCTAACTAACTAAACTTAACTTCCGTTCTCACGGCGAAAGCCGAGGGGTCAGCTAAAGGTCATTGTCTATCAATAATATAACTCCCACCGTTTTTGAATTTTCATCGAAATTTAATTCAAAATCTAACTACACTTACAGACATAGCTCGTAGGCTACCCACAAATTATGTATCATACCCACTTGCAGCAAGTTGTGAGCATGTTTGGCACTACATACCGCTGTGATTAGTTGATCTCCAAAATGAAGCATGCTAAAAATTGATTTTGAAGACAAAATTGAATACCCAACAAATACCCAACAAAAATGAACAAGAATGAATAAAACTAAACGTTTTCGGCATAAAATAGCCCAAGGGTTGACATGCCACAAAATCCAACCAACCAACCAGCCAGCCATTATTAAGTCGCAATGGATCTACGAGACTATCTTGCTACCTATTTTACTACGACTCGCAGAAGCCACATTGTTAACGTAGCTTTCTTCAGAATATTAAGCATTGTCTTTTAGAGTATCATATCAGAATTTGAAGAGACGATTTAGGTGGTTTCAAGCATATGTGCAGCCTAAAACACCAACAATGAATTCTATATTGCAACCCCCTCCCCCAAAAAATGAATTAAAAAAAAACCTACATTTAGAAAAAAATTCAATTGTTGCTGTGAATATTATTGTCTTAATTACGACAAAATGAATTGTTTCTTTTGTCCATCTTCCTCTTTTCGTCTGTTATCAAACTGCTAAGTCCACTCCCGATTTTCTATGCTGCTCACCAAAATTTCAATGATACTTCCGGTGTGTTGTCCGTCAAATGGACGGACTTCCGGTAACAGAGCAACCACATCCAACTAATCCCAGCGTTATACATCAACTTCTAATACCCAGCTTTCATATAGGAACCCCCAACTAATTCTACTTTTTGCTCCCTAGAGGAGTGGTGACATTACTACAACCATTAAGATATGTACTTACTAGCGATTTGGACTGTGTCGGCCCAGCTTAGAATTCGTTGGCTGTATACCCAGTAGGAGTGGTACGCCCCCCAAAAGGGTTTCCTGGGTATGAAGCAAAACTGTATCTGATGGTGAGGCTCCATTCTGTAAATCTTGGGAATGTAGAGTAGCATTTCATTACCATTAGTCACAAGTATGCTCTGGACCGGAATGTTAGTACCTGTTAGGATCTCATCAATGGGGAAAATAAATCTGTTTAAAATTATTGGTAATAGATAGGAATGATACACACACACAACACACACACATATATATATATATATATATATATATATATATATATAAAGTAGTAAAATAAAGTCAACGGGGCGGCCTAAAGTCGGTATCGGCCAGTCAGTGAGGGAGTCTATCCCCTTTTCAATAGCGCTAGACCAAGGAGATTGTTGTTTTTTTTTAGCATCTGAGGTGGAGCGCCACACCTACCATCAGCTCCTTACTTTACCGCACAGATCCCTGTGCTACTCATACGCTGAGTTGGCGAGGACCGGTTTCGAACTAGGAACCTGTGGTTTCTAGCCGAACGCTCTACCGACTGAATTAATAATAATGATAGTATGGATATTAACTCTTAACAATAAGTTTCATGTTACGCAATATTCAGATGAGTCAAATGGTTGAGATTTAAAAAAACACTAGTTTTTTAGCGTTTATATAAACGTGAAGCATGCTCACGCGATAGGATGTTATAATGCTAAATTAAAAAACTGTGGCTTGTTTAGCATTTATATGACGTTTATATACATATATATATACTGTGTGTAGATTATTTATATTAATAATAATTACCTGAAACTATGGTTGTTCACTAAAGATTATTATTAGTTACTTGATACCATATAACCATATGCAAATTATTTGTATTAAGAATAATTACCTGAAGCTATAATTGTTTTCTAAGGATTATTATTAATGGTTTTATCATATGATGGTGGCTGAAGGTCTTAGTGTTCTGTGTATGATGTTAAACTACATCTAGTGGCGAGGTTCCAATTCTGGAGTTCTGAACCCAAGTGTTGATATGTCATAAAATCCAACTAAACAAAACTAGGATATCCCTTTTTGGGAAGGTCTTAACCCTCTGTCAGCACTGTTGACGGGATGGGCCAGTAAACTGAGGCTTGTGTATCAGACTATGCAACACTTTGTAAATAACAACACGGAAATTCCATGATTGTTCATCTTATTATAATGGAGATCGTGTTTTTCTGTCTGTAACCGAAACTACATTACTACTCAAATCACAATTCCCTTAGTTATTAATGTCACATTCTCCATGATTTTATTTTTATTTAAATCTCAATTATCAATAAAATTGTGTTACATTATTAATACTGTTAACCATATCTACATACTAATAACATGAAATTGTATTTATATATATACAATAAAATAGCGATTTACAGTGTGAACAGAAAAGGCTAATTTGCATATTGATATTAAAAATTTGATTTTAATAAATATGCGCTTAGTATTATTGTTTGGTTTTATCTTAATGAATATTGAGCAAAAATCTCGGCGATAAATATTAAAAGAAATCCATTAACAAGAAGAAATAACTGTAATTTTATTCTTTACTTCCAATTTTAACTAAATAGTTAAATTAGGAAAATTTAGCAATGAAAGATAGGAAAGATTAAGTTTCAGTTATTCTACTTTTCAATTATATCCCCCCCCTCCGTTTAAAATCTTTTTATCTGTATTCTTATCTAATTTCATTAGCCTTTCTAGTTTGATATAATATTTTATTACATTAAAACTTAAATACTTGCACCCGGGGGGCGCATATATTTGCTAGTTACAACTAATAAAGATAGTCTTCATTTTCCAGTCGTTGTAAACGAATCGTTCAGTGTGTATTGTTTGCAGACACGACTGACTGTAGCGAAGTTCTCTATCGCAGAGGACGTATTAATCAAAAAGTAGAAATAGTTTTTTTTTATAAAAGATAAGAAGTGGTAGGGGTTGGACGGCTTCGAGGGTGGGTAAATGTGATTTTCGGTTGTTGGTATCCGAAATTGGAGAGTTGACACATGACATGTTTGCTTTCCCAATGCTTCTTAAGGACCCGGATGACAAATGACAGACGGCGATGACACTTGCGTGCACCGAGGGAAACGCAGACTAGCGGACAGGTAGGCAGGTAAATTGGGCGCTGTGTAAAGTAACAGACAGACATGAAGGAGGGGGGTGGCGACATATATATTCGAGTGTGTTACGAGTGCTGTATAGCTGACGCATGCGCAAACGTGCATATAACTTAGATGTAAGGACACTCGTGGGCAAATAGATTATTTACGTTCAACAAGTTAAAAGTAGAAGACGAAGGAGGATGAGGATTAAGAAGAAGAAGAAGAAGAAGAAGAAGAAGAAGAAGAAGATGGTCAAAAGTAAATTTGGTGAAAAGAGAATCTCGTAAAAATCGAACGCGTTGTATTAGTTTTGGCGATAACGATATAAGTACTTGTAAGAAGTACAGAATGCAAATAATAATAATAATAATAATATAATAATAATGAAGATAAGGAAGGAGAGAAGGACAGAGAAAAATAGGAGGAGGAGGAGGAGGAGAATAAAGAAGAAGGGGTGGAGGTGGAGGCGAATGATGATGATGATGATGAAGATAAGATAAGAAGCAAGGAGAAGAGAAAGAAAAATAATAAGAGGAGAATATAGATAAAATAAGAATATGCGAAGGAAGAGAAATGATGAAGAAGATGATGATGATGATGATGATGGAGAGGAGAAGGAAGGAGAAAAAGACGGAGGAGAATAAAGAGAAAAATAGAATACGTGGAAGAAGAAGAAGAAAAAGAAGAATTAAGAGAAGGCGAAGAGAAGGAATGAGAAGGAAGGAAGGAGAAAAATAGGTGGAGGAGTAGAATAAAAATGAAGAAGTAGAGGAGGAGGAGGAAGATAATTAAAAAGAGGAATTCGAGAATGATGATGATGATGATGATGATGAGAGAGAAGAGAAGGAAGGAGAAGAGAAGGAAGGCAAAACGAATTGGAAAAGAAGAAGAAGAAGAAGAAGAAGAAGAAGCAGAAGAAGAAGAAGAAGAAGAAGAAGAAGAAGAAGAAGAAGAAGAAGAAAGAGGAGGATGGATAGTTTCGGTGATGAAGAAATAGAAGGTGGTGGAAAAGTTAGTAAAAATCATTAAAAAAAGCAATGAAATATTTATAGAAATCTTACAACCGTGTATCTTCTGGTTGGCTTTTAATGGAGATCAAGTGACACTAAGTTTTTTCAATACTCTGGATTTCGCCTGGAAGGGTTTCGATTCTTCTATGGATTTCAAGTCTTATCAGATCTTCACAAAGGTTCCAAACAAGCCAATAATGATGCTATCACCTTCATGTTCTACATTTTCTTAAAAATAGATATCGAGGTGCAAATATTTTCCATCTTTTCGGTTTATCTAAATTTTGCTCAGTGCTCTTTTTGAACATCGATATCTCACAAATATTCTTCTTGTTTACAATAACTAAATGTTTTCGCTTAAAAATCCTTTTTGATAGGATCGTGCGCAAAAAACAAACAAACAAACAAAAAAGAAAAAAAAAACCCAAAACAACAAAAGCAAAAAAAATCCCCAAAAACAAAAACAAAACAAAATACAAAAACCCCCAAAACAAAAAAGACAAAAATAAACCTACAAAAACAAAAAAAAAAAAACAAAAAAAAACAAGAAAATAACAAAACTCTTAAAAAATAACCACACAAAAAATGTAAATATGAACCTACAATGAGTACGACTCCCTAACTTGTAGACATAAAATAACCCTAGACAGGTTGAAATGTCATTAAAATCAATATATCATTTAACCTAAATATATTCTTTCAAAGTTCCATATGATTTCATCTGTTATATACCCATACTCAGTTGGGTATACAAGGTGTGTCAAAAAAGTATCGAGATTTTTGTACTTTTTGACACATCTTGTATTCTGAAAAAAATAACGTTCCATTCTTTAATTTTTTTTTTCAGAATACAAGGAGTGCCAAAAGAGTACCAAGTTTAAAGCTGTATTTTCCAAGATAGAAATGAAGAATGAATGGAACATTATTTTTTTTTACAAGGTATGTTACTTTTTTGACACACCTTGTATATTATATATTTCGATTCTATTCTTCTTATGAGAGATACCGTGGTTGTGCCCTCATATTTAATACATTTTTTTTGTATTATGGGAGATATCCGTGGTTATACCTTCCATATTAAATCTTTTACTTACTTTCTTCTATTTTTTGTGTAGCTATTATCTTTCTTGTGAGTTGTTGGGCTGGTATTCTACTTTCTTTATTTTTTCTATCGGTCTGGTTCTGGCTTTTCTTTACCGGGTGGTTTCTATTAACTTCTTATTCTGATCTTTTAAGATGTGCCAAGGTTGTCATAGTTTTTAGAGACAAACTCAAGGTATATAGTTTTTGTGATCACAATTTATTAACTTGGGACCAGACCTTAAATCTAAGGATTTCTCAACCGCATATTGTAGCCGACGCTAGCACGTCCTTATATTCGGACGTTCAACGGCTGACTGCTTAACTAAAATTCTTCTATTTCCACACACACACACACACACACACATATATATATATATATATATATATATATATATATATATATGTGTGTGTGTGTGTGTGTGTGTGTAAGTCAAATGTTTTGAAATATTTTGGCAACGTGCGACCCAATTTGGGTGTTCCTGAATTTTTTTGCCAAGATCATGAATGTGCAGAATTACGCTGGATTGTGAGATACCGAGATCCCCCGACACTCTCCGTGTGCCATTCTCCAGATTCGCCTCTATAACTTGGATCACAGCCTCGGAATACAAGGTTTTAAGCCTACCCAATGTCTGATCATCGATGTTCTTGCAACCCAAGCGAAATTTCTTGAACCAATTGTTTACTGAACGTGTTCAACTGCGTCATCATATTTTTGCACAACAAATATTTTTGCCTACCCGCAGATTTATGGCCCAGGTCGAAATCGTAAAGCATAAGTTCCCGAATTAGACTACTTTGCACGTTCATCTTTGCGGTTTTCAAATGACACGTGGAGTGAAACAATGCAAAACATGTCAGCGTATCAAGAACCACAATCTACCAACCACAGCGAGTACTTAGAACGGCATGAACTTCTTCGGTCACGTAATATATGCACCGCAAATTAGCGTGTACCAAAATATTGCAAAACTTTTGACTCAAGTATATGTAACATCTTCTATTCGTCTTAAGGATTACTACACATTAACTCTTAAGGCTCAGCCAATAACAACAGATGTTGTTGGCACCTTTCCGTCCACTAAGGACAATGGCGTAGTGTCCAAAGAATTATCTGCATCTGCCGAAGTGACTCTGTTGGCAAATTCTTGAGTGACAATCTTTGGTGCACTGAATGCGCACAAACTGTGATGCTTTCTGGGGCTGCTATCTTTTTTCCCTCTTTCTGGCTCTCTTTGCTGTCGAGGCTCCTCTCCTCTCCTCTCCACCTCACCCCTCTCTGTGTCTTGTTTAACGTTAATTCACCGTACAAAAGATCTTTTGGAATGCGGCCATTTCCATTCTCCAGACATGTTCAAGCCAGCGTAGTCGAAGCCAGGTGTAAGCCACAAAATGGCGAATCTAATACTAATATTTATTATAACAATCATACAATAGTCAGTGTTCTTCAGATATTAAAAATACAGGAAAATGTAAATATTTGTCCCATTGGTTTCAGATTAACTCTTAAGGCTCACCGAATAAAAACACGTCTAAAGCACAAGATGGCGTATTCTAATACTAATATTTATCATAACAATTATACAATAGGCGGTGTTTACTTCTGCCGGTGTCTTTACGGTAAATGTCAACCCGGAATATAATTCCAGGACATTAAAGTATATAATGTTGAATTATTTTTGATTGATTTCCAAAATGTTTTTACAGCTATTTTTTTCTTTTCATTGTTTCTTTTCATTTTAAAACTTTCTGATTCTATATTTGTCTTTTTGTCAGTTTTACTTCAACTTTTGGCTTTTTGGATTAATGCGTCTCCTGATTTGTGAAATCTTTAAGTCCAATGTTAGTCAACACAAATCTTAAAAATGACAAGTCCTCTTCTTTCCTCTTCACTTACAGTCTATAAATATTAGTCCCGAGATGCAAAGCCTTATATATGATCGTGTCTCCTTGATCCAGATATCTCAGCTCTCTTCTTGTTCAGTTTAAGAAGTGCCTCGGATATTTCACTTATATTTGAACAACAACAACAACAACAGCAACAACACAGCAACAACAACAATAATATATTTTCTGGGATACAATTGAGACCATCCAGACAACAGCATTGCTAATATGGGACCTGAGGAGACTTGTTGTCACTCAGATTTCAATGAAAGACCATCAGCTTACACTGTGAAAAACTTACCAAGGAGTGAAATAATAATAATAATAATAATAATAATAATAATAATAATAATAATAAATCCCATAGTAAATGAATGCAGCAAACTAGCGCAAAATGAATGCAAGAACAGGCACAACTGTTTGGGTAAGGTGATCCCTGGTGAAATGTGCAAAATCTTAAATCTCACCATATTAACAATTGGTATATGCACAAACCAGAATCTGTTCTGGAAAATGCAGCGCATACAATTTTCTGGGATTTTGACATGAAAACGAATGACTTAATCCCGTCCAGAAAACCAGAACTAGTACTGATTCACAAGAAAAAGAGAAATTGTCGACTGGTAGATTTTGCAGTCCCAATTAGATCACAGGGTGAAGATGAAAGAAAACGAAAAGATAGACAAATACCTGGCCCTGCTGTGGAATATGAGAGTGAAAGTGATACTAATTATAATTGGTTCACTTAGAACGGTCACCAAAAGTTTAAACAGACAAGAGGAATTGTAAATCAGAGAAAGAATTGAGACCATCCAGACAACAGCATTGTTAATATTGTGGATTTTGCCATTCCAGCGAATTATATAATGAAAATAAAGCGAAACGATAGACATGAATACATGTACCTGAACCTTGCTAAAGTACTAAAAAATGTGGGTACATGAAGGTAACGGTTATACCAATCATAGTTGGAGCCCGGCGGAACATTCTCTAAGAATCTGGAAAGGTGAGTTGGTAAACTGGAGATTAGAAAAAAGAATTAAAACCATCCAGACCACAGCACTACTAAAACTTGCTACGATACTTAAAAGAGTCCTGAACATCTTAGAAACTTGCAGTCACAGTCTTGAGTGAAAAAAATACCAGCAAGAGTTGGTGTGAAAAATTCACAAGGAGAAAATAATATTAATGGAACTCTTGGAACAATCCTGAAGAAGTTATCAAAAGACTGAAAGTGGATTCATGCCTTTCCAAGGGAATTAACGCGAAGCAAGCACTAATTGCCCAGCCGGAGCTTGAAACCGGTTCACCATTAACCACCAGGTTAAAAACATCACCCGGTAATGATTATAACAATAGTTATAATAAATATAAGATGCTTAATGATATCAATGAAGAATGATAGGTACTTATTCAATCCTCTGCTACGAGCAGGATGCATCAAACGTCAGTATACAGGAGAATAGATAGTGTTACATAATTGATAGTACTTATCAATTATGTACAGTAGTGTAGTTAAATCAAACTAACGGTTTCATGGAAAAATATAAGGAATTTGATGGACAGATTTTGACCAATATTTGATCTTCTCTGATTCACCAGAGCGAACTTGAGAAAGTTAGTTTTGAAAAATCAGCTTTTAGCTGGGTGCTGAACGAGACGTATCGTAATAGCAATCTGTTCACTCGAAGCCAAAATCTCGGCGCGTTTGTCTTGGGTTTAATAGTAAAATAAAAGGTGACTATAAAAAAGAAAGTCTTGTGTTCGTTAATTAAAAACAAGCAAAGGACACAGGATAAGAAAGCCCAAGCCAAGATAGAAGATACAGAACCAGCAGAATAGAAAACCAACAGCTTAAATCAACGTATTCCAAGCCCCAATCGATAAGGTACATGATAAGGCATGCTGTTATTATCGTAACCCTTTGAAAACAAAGAAACAAACAAAAAACAAACAAGAAAAACAAAAAAAAACAAAAAACAAAGCAAAATCAAAAAAGGCAACTGTTACAAGAATATAACAAATTGGAAATAATATTGATGAAGTCAAAAAGGAGAAAAAATAGAAAAAAGAAGAAAAAGATAGAAAAGAAGGGAAAAGAGAAAAAGATGAAAAGGGAAAAAGAAAGAAAAGAAAAAGAGGAAAATAAGAAAAAGAATCTGAATGTGGAAAAGAAGGAAAAGAAGAAAAAAAGAAAAAAAAGAAGAAAAAGATAGAAAAGAAAGAAATTGAGAAAATTTAGTAAATGAGTCAGAATGTGGAAAAGAAGGAAAAAGGAAAGAAAAGAGGAAAAATAACTAAAAAGAAGGAAAAGAAGAAAAAAAGAAAAAAGGAGAAAAAGAGAAGAAGAAAAAAGAAGAAAAGGTAGAAAAAATGGAAAAGAAGGAAAAAGAAGAAAAAGAAGGAAAAGAGGAAAAAGGACAAAAAGAAAAAAAAAGAAAAAACGAGAAAAGAAGAAAAATGTGAAAAAGAAGGAAAATAATGAAAAGAGGAAAAAGAAGAAAAAGAAGAAAAAGGGAAAAAAAGAGAAAAAGGAACATAAGTAGGAAAAGAGGAAAAAGGAAATAAAGAAGAGAAAAGAAAGAAAAGAGGAAAAAGGGGAAGAGAACAAAAGGAAGAAAAAAGAGAGAGAGAGAGAGAGAGAGAGAGAGAGAGAGAGAGAGAGAGAGAGAGAGAGAGAGAGAGAGAGAGAATAAAGAAATAAAGAATGAACAATCAGAATGAAATAATTGATTACAAAGATGTTGATAGTAGTGATGATAGTAATGATGACGGCATCGACTCCGACTCCGACGATGATGATGAAGACGGAAAAGAAAAAGTAATAGATAAAATGACGTGAATATACCGGCTAATTGACAGGCAACCGAGTGAGAGAGTCGGGTCGGCCCTGGTGGCTCGGCCTAACAACTACAATTGACAGATAAGGAAGAGAGCACGTTCTAAAAATAAGCCGAGAGGAAGAACAAATGAACACCATAACTTCAACGGATAGGTGTCTACTTTCCCTTTGGTATTCAAAATCTCTTTAGAGGAGGAATCATAGATTACACAAATATCTGGGGAAATGCAGTCAGGCAATAGAACACAAACCGAGATTTGTAGATTGTTATATCAAAATGATATTGTATATGGTACAAGGCCATGTACATCGCTGATTTTATCTCATTCATCATCCACACAAACACTTGAAAAATGTTCATGCGCATAAAAACTTACCTGAAACAACGCGTGATTGAATAATACGGCATGATAATAAAAAAACTGTCACACACACACACACACACACACACACACGGTATGTCATAAAAGTATCGAGAGCTGTATTTATCAAAATAGAAATGAACAATAAATGGAACGTTAATTTTTTTCAGAATACAAGGTGTGTCATAAAAGTGCTGAGTTTGAAGCTGTATTTACCAAGATAGAAATGAACAATAAATAGAACGTTAATTTTTTAAGAATACAAGGTATGTCATAAAAGTGCCGAGTTTGAAGCTGTATTTACCTAGATAGAAATGAACAATAAATAGAACGTTATTTTTTTCAGAATACAAGGTGTGTCATAAAAGTGCTGAGTTTGAAGCTGTATTTACCAAGATAGAAATGAAGAATAAATGGAACGTTAATTTTTTTTCAGAATACAAGGTGTGTCCCAAAAAGTACAAAAAATCTTGATACTTTTTTGACACATCTTATATATATATATATATATATATATATATATATATATATATATATATAAAGTAAATAACAGATTTAGGGAAATCCGACAAAATATGAAACATATACAGGAAAGGTGAATAACAAATACCAACAATCGATTCAATTGATATTTTGACTCAGCTTCACAATCAAGAAGTTTCTGAGCTAACAGTATACCTTTCTTGTATATTCTTGACACCCCCACACACACATATATATATATATATATATATATATATATATATATATATATGATATAATGAATAGTGAATGAAAAAATGAGAAAAGTATTTGCATGGAAAGGTGCTCAATGCTAATAAAGCAGAGCAGATTTTTATTTAAAATGGTAATATTATGGTTTCACATTCATAACTTAAAGTTTCATGGTAATCCAATCATCAGATGAGATCAGTGGTTGAGATGTCAAAAACCAGTCGTGAAATGGTTGAGATGTTAAAAATCAATTTTTTTACGGTTTATATGAAGCGTTTTTCACGCGATGGGAAATGTAAAGCTAAAAATTGTTTTTTTAAAACTGTGGCTTGTTTAACGTTTATGTGACGTGGATTGTGTTCACGTGATGTAATGTCATGACGTTAAATTTGTATTTAAAAAACATTATAATCAAAAAACATTATAATCAAACAAACTTGCATTAACACCAATGCAAGTTTGTTTGATTATAACAGTTATGTTATTAACTGATTTCATAGGAGGGTTTCGGGTCTTCCAGCATAATATCCCCCTCAGCCAGTCAGACCTCGCTAGAGTTGATCAAACTCGGTGTAATAATATTGTACTATTGTAATATTGTACAGAATTGACTTACGGCTAAGCTTCATAGAATTCTACCGAACAGAGTTGGTATTTAGCCAACC
>CM042140.1:139199915-139214915 GCA_023376005.1 Doryteuthis pealeii
TTTCATCTCACACAGAGTAGACGATGCCGAAACTGAAGTCATGTCTATATTTACGCTGAGGAAACACCCCAGGACCTCTTGTCAAAATCAGCCGGCACGCACACAGCGCCGTTGCTTACCCCCACCCACCCCAACATCGACTTGTACTTTATTCAAGAAATAAATTGAAGGGCTCGTGAGAGCACGATACATCCAAACAACGACCAGAGAAGGGAAGACACTGTTTGTGATATGCACGAAGGTAGGTAGGTAGGTGATGTATAAAAGAAAAAAAATAAATAAATGAGAAGATGTGTTTGAGGCCTTCGTTAATACGGTTTGCTTCAGGGATTTGATTTTTTGTTTCATGTACATAGAGATGGTAGGGGTGTATAATCGATTATTATAACGATGATGTCTTTTCAGATGTGGATGATGGACGTTTGGTGAGAGCTTTGATAAAATCACAGAACCCCATTATCCATTACATACATACATACATACATAGAGGCGCGCTTATTGTGACGGTTATTGTCGTAGGAAATGGAATCGGCGACCCAGGTTCAAATCCTATTCATTGTTCACTTATTTTTCAATAACATGTGGAATAAGAACGACATACACATCTGATAAAATAAATCCATAACAGGATGATGATTTGTATTTGTATTTGTTCTACGCATCTTTATCGTTATATACACAAAATTTCGGCTGATGTGCCCTCCGGCTTTCTTCAGATATTTCTTGTCAGATTCGGGAACCTTCTCGTCAAATTCGGAGGGCACATCGGCCGAAATGTTATGTATATAACAATAAAGATGGAGACATCATTGCGAAAAATCCAAATAATACAATTATTATCAAGCCTCATCTAAAAAATTTAGACAAATAGGATGATGAATCTTAAGACTCAAACAGAGAAATGAAAATCAGATACATAATAACAACAGCAACCCCTCAAAGAGAGAGAGAGAGAGAGAGAGAGAGAGAGAGAGAGAGAGAGAGAGAGAGAGAGAGAGAGAGAGAGAGGGGGGGATTAAAAAAAAGTGTAAGAAAATTAAAACACCACTATATATATATATATATATGTGTGTGTTGTGTGTGTGTATGTGTGTGTGTGTGTTTGTGTGTGTATGTGTATATATATTTATATCACACCAAAATGAATGATTTTCATCACCAAAAACACGTATTTGATTATTCAAAACAATCTGTACGTTTCGCACGAGATTGAAATTAGAATTATTACCACCTTTCTTTGTTTCCCTCTTGTTGTTTTCTTCTATTTTATATATAATCTCTCAGTGAAATCCCAGGAATGTAGAGTGTAAGGAATAATCATTCATTTTCAAACCCGTTTCTCTTTTGTATAACGTAGGAAGGGTTCTGTAAACCCATATTGATAATCCCCATGTGGTCATATAAACTAATGAGAATGTCTTTCTTTATTTACCACCTGCACAGGCGCAGATTAAGCAAGTTAGACATGATATCTACTATCCTGTAAAAGGTAGATTGATTTTACTGGATTTTACGGCATGTCAACCTTATTGGGTTATTTATTGCCAAAGGCGTTTTGTTTTATTCTATTTCCTCAAACAAAAAAGGTTTTGAAGAAAAATATTCTGTGTGGTAATTCTTTATGTTAATTTGCAACTTTCGCCACATGCGAAACGTTACAATTCAAAATCGAACTACCCTACTTGCACGGGTGTAGAGTAAGCAAGTTATTTATTATATCTACAATCCGGTTGTTGGTTGGATGTTTACGGCATGTCAATGTTTGTTGGGTTATTTATTACTAAAGATGTTTTGTTTTATTCATTTTTGATGGCATTCTTTTTTTCTTTCCCCTCTTTATCCATGCTGGCCAAACTAACTTTAATTCCTGTTTTATTCTTTTTAATTCTTTTCCTTTCTTCAAATTTCATTTTGTCAGCAATTTAAGCATGACTCCCCCTAACCTCATTCTCCATACTCTACTGTGGTAAATATAGTAAGTAGCTAGGCTTTTTGAACATTCAAGCCATGTGCTTGAAAATAAATAGATGTTGAACTTATACTAAGTCATAACTTAGGAAATTTTAAGGCGCTGATATCAACACAGTGCAACACTGATAATATTTTATCTACAGATTCCTCAACTATTAACTAAATTCTTCATTGAACTCAAATCATATATACTAGCAAATTAGCCTTGGTCAGCAACGCCACTAGGACAAGAAAAAGTCTTATAAAACCACCACTGCCTTGCGGTTCTACCTTATCCTAAGGAAAGGCTAAGGGAGTAAACCCCGAAAACAAATTCGGAGCTGGAGTCCCTAAGGTGGGTGGTGCTGAATCTCAGTACTCCCAGCAACTCCTGCGGCACCGCCGTTGCCAAACCGCATTGGTTCCGACCTTTCCTTTGGATCCCAACGGCTGTGTGGAGAGGGAGGATCTACTGCTTGGGCGACAGCTCATCCTCCATAACAATCTGCCAAGGCTACGTAGTTTCCACTATTGAAAAAGAAATTAACTTCAAGAATTATTTTCAAAACCAGCCGCGTGCGCGGACTGAGATGGGTGTCAGTGGGGGATAGAAAAAGAAAGTAACTCTCCAACCTTTTACACACAGTCAACCAACAAAAAAAAATTGTCAAGGACAAAAAAGTTGGACAATAACCCTCTTGATACGTTAAAGGATTCGTTTGCACCAAAGAAAAGAAAAATCCAACGAATTAACCAACCAACGAAATAAACCAACAGAAAACCCCAACCACCAACGAAATAAACCAAAACCAACGAAAAAACAACCTACCAAGGAATGAACGAGTCCCTCAACGAAACCAAAAATGAGAAAAGATTTTATTAAAAAAAAAAATTACACACACTCTTGACTTTCTATATACATAAAAAATCGACTTTCCACATACACAACCCTACAGAGCTCCGCTCTTAGGTGGGGGTGTTGTGGGGATTAGAAAATATAAAAATAGAATAAAGAAACAACTGCCTCCCATGGGGCCTTGACCGGAATAACGCACTTGCACAGGTCCGAGGAAAAGGCCTGACTCCCTTCCCCCAAAAGAATCCCTCGTTCATTCGGACGCTACAGTGTAGTTCGCTTCTACAAACCTTATCCTACCCCATAATACACAGGAGATACTTTATGTTGTTGCTCATTGATTGATTTATTCGTTGACTGGTTTGTTCGGTCACTCACGCGGTTGCAGATGAAAAAAAATGGACACCACGCCATCGTCTTTAGTAGACAGAAGGATACCAATAAGATGGGCATTCAATTTAAAAAAAAATTAAACTCATTTTTTCAATTTTTTAAACACTTTTTTAAAATTCATTTTTTCTATTTAAATCTTGTTTATAAGTTGATTGATTGATTGGTTGGATTTTATGGCGTGTCAACCCTTGTTGGGTTATTTTATGTTGAAGACATTTGTTTTATTCATTCTTGATGATATTCGATTTTTTTACTCCCTATTTTAAACACATTTTTAAACTAATTTCTTTTATCTATTTAACCCATAGACAGGACTTTAAGAAGTACTACCACTCCGGGTCAGAGTGGACTTTGAGATAAAGGCGATGAAGGGGTACTCCACACTCCACAGAGCTACAATTTGGAACTCCATTAGGTTCAGTTTAACGTTCCGATACAAGGTCAACTGAAGTAGAAAGATTGTGTTGCACCAAACTATTAAGTAACAATGAACTACCTATTAAAAACGGTATTCAAATTCCAAGCTTTTAGCCGGGTGTGATGTATACAATTATTTCAGACAGATCCCACCAATATATATTTTGAATCCATGTGCCGTAGTAGGTCACGTGTTGAATTGCGACATCATTGTAAGCTAGTTGGAACTCCAATCGCGCTATTGCGTTCTCTTTTGGACTTAGGAAGGTTGTGAAACCCTCACTACCAGCTAAGGATTAAGTAGTACCACTACTATTCTTCTATAAGGATGAATTTGGCATTAAATAACCCACAAAGGTTGATATACCATTAAAAAAAGAAATCGGACTTTTTATCAAGTAATAATTTTAAAACAAATGAAAGAAAGCGAAAAGATAAACAAACACTTGTTAGAGAACTAAAAAAAGCTTTGTAACATGAGGGTGACTGTAAAGTTTTTAAATGTCATCCTTGGCCAGTTGAAAAGGGCTTAAAGAAAGTCCTGTGTTATGGAATCCTTTGGTAAGCGTATAAGTCCTATCCTGCGTATTGGTAAAGGTCCAGTTATTTAATCCTATTCACAGTAATTATGACTAGTAAGGTCGGTTAAGTATTGTATCAGCCTCAGAGTACTGCCAGTGATTGGCCAAGAGATAGATCACATAATTCTGGCCTAGTCTATAAGTAGGAGCGGGCATCTAGCACACACCTTATATCCAAAAATCTCGTGTGGTGTAATGGTTAAAGTCATGGGAAATGGACTCGTCGCCCCGAGTTCAAATCCTGGACGTGGTAATTGCATTTCACTTAGCGCCAATACCCTTGGGAAAGGTATGAATCCTACTCTCCTCCAACTATGGGTAAATAGTAGGACAGACTGGGCTCTTTAACCTTGGTTAGGCAACCGGTCTAGGAGAAGGGAAACTCTGAATTCAAACCTGTTGAACTCCGCTTAAGAAATTGACCTTGTGTCACATCCTGCTCGTGCGGAAGGGTTGGTAAATATATATATCCAAAAAACTCAACAGTGACGTTGATATCAATTGTAGTCAGTACGCTTGGAAAAAGATTGGAGGAAATGGAGATCAAAGAAATAATCGAGACCATCGAGACGACAGTACTTTTAAAATCAGGATACGTAGAAGAATTCTGGAACTTGAAGAGACTTGTTTTCACTCAACGATTTAAAAAAACAAAACAGTGAAAAACACTAAAACTACGCAAGTAGTAAAATAACATATAACACACTCATAGATAGTGTTTAGTTGTGTCCCTAAAATAAAAACCAGAGGAAGAATCAAGACGATAGCATTATGGAAATCGTCCAGGATACTTCGAAGGGTCTTGGATACCTGAGGAGACTTGCTGTTACTCAGACATTAGTGAAAGAACCCGAAACGAATAAAATAATTATTCTAATAATTTCCTATCGTATCATGGAAGCGGTTGTTGTGTAATGGTTATCAGTCTAGGAAATGGACACGACATCCTGAGTTCGAATCCTGGACAAAGCTTTTTCATTTCATATTGCGTTAATACCCTTGGGAAAGGTATGTATCCAACTAGCTATCCAACACTAATAGTGTGTTCTTTATATTTGGTATGGCTACCAATCTGGGAGAGGAAAACTGAATTCCAACCTGCTAAACTACGCTTAAAGAATGACGTTGTGTCACATCCTGCTCATGTAGAAAGGTTGGTAAATCCCGCCATGGTATAATGATTTGCAAATAAGTCTTGCAGATCCGTTACTACTGAGAAGCGAGTTCGATCCTCGCTGGATGCCCCATACTCGTGACCTTTTGTCAAATCCCATCCGTAGGGTAAATGATTGGGCATATTACGTGGTGTCATGGTTAACAAGTTAGTTTCACAGACCATTGTTAGTGAGTTCGCTTCTCACAGGGCACCCCATACTTCTGGCCTCGTGCCACGTCTAAGCTAAACTTAGTAAATAACTATATATATATATATATATATATATATATATATATATATATATATATATATATATAATATGAGTAGTGGCTTACCGGTGGGTACGGGTACGATCGTTGGGAGCGCACAGAATCCAGAGGTTAAGACCGTGAAAAAACAAATACAAAGTGCTCAATACAATGTAGAGAAAAATTTATTTAAGAAATGGATATAAAGTAACCTACTCGAGTTTCATCTCATTAATCGTCAGGGTTACATCCGCTGAATTAATCGAGTTTTCAATTAATATCAGTTGAGACCACGTATGTCTGTTGGAATGGATCTTATAAGATCCATTCCAACAGACATACGTGGTATCAACTGATATTAATCGAAAACTCTATTAATTCAGCGGATGTAACCCTGACGATTAATGAGATGAAACTCGAGTAGGTTACTTTATATCCATTTCTTAAATATATATATATATATATATATATATATATATAAGGAACGAGAAGGAGTAAAAAAAGAGAGGAAAGAAGCCACTACGGGAAAGAGAGCCAAAAGGAAGGAGAGACAGCAGCAGCTCCAGTTAGCATCACAGTTTGTTTGCAGTCACTGCACCAAAGATTGCCATTCAAAACTTGGTCTGTTAAGCCATTCACGCAGTTGCAGATAAAAAAATAGACATTACGCCATCGTCTTTAGTAGACGGACGGATACCAATAACAACAACATATATATATATATATATATATATATATATAACCATTATTAGTATTTCATTATTAATTTATTGGTTAAAAATAATACTAGATATCTTAAGTACATATGGGTCATTTAAAAGAAAGACTAGCGTTTGTATTATATACGTTTTTTTTTCAGCATAATATCTTTTCATCGATATCGTATTGTCCAATTAAGAACTCGTACTATTCATAAACATATCAGAGCGTTTCATTTTCTCACGAGAGACAGAAAAAAGAAGGAAGCTTCAAAGATTCCATATGGTATTTAAGATCAATACACCGGACTGCAATCATACAACGTTGTACAATACACCATTGTTTTAGCGATTTCTTGCTGTTAGCCCGCTTTCGACTTTGTTCGAGCGAAGAGTCTACGTACCCTTTCCAACTATTCTGTATTTTTATTTGTTCTTTTTTTTTTGTTTAATTTTATTTCGCTGACTTCTTCGTATGAGATCATTCAATTATTTCGGGATCATGAAGTTCAGACAAAACGTTATTAGGATCAGAGAACAAAAAGTGATGGGCGAAAAGTCGACTTATGAAGTTTTCTCTTTGATAGTCAACTTATTTAGTTCTCTTTAATTTTCTTCTGAGTAACACGCGTACACACAGACTTAAACACATAGACTTTAACACACAAACACATACATACACATACATACGCACGCGCGCACGCTCGCACGCACTTATCCAAAGCGTACATAACCAGGCGCACTATCATGGACTTGTGCGAAAATATATACCACACACCGATATATAAAAAAAATATCCCTTCCTACCAGCAACTGCCTTTTAGTAAGCTCAGCTTAGTCTGGAACAGTGGGTCCTGGAGTTCCAGGTCCCATTTCCTCCATGTCAATTCCAGGATTCTTTAGCGTTCAAGGAGAAAGAATGATCCGGTTTCGAGTATTGAAACAAGTCTTTATCTTCGTAGTAGCAGACGGGTCTGTCAACATTTAAAAGCTGCGATACCCACGTTGCTCAGTTGATTTTCTTGGTGGATGAGAGAGTTACTTTCCAACTTCCGGTGATTCAAATTCGTGGTTCAATCCACGTTAAAAAATAAGATGTTGAATGCTGATTTTCAAGGCATGAGATTTTTTTTCAATTTGGATTAATGATTAAATAGTTTTCATGAGTACACTTCCATACTTATAAAATATGTAAGATTCACCGAATATCTCTTAATCAGTGACTGAAACAGTATAATTTTTCTCTTTGTGAAAAAAATATCAATATTGATTATCAATGTGGAAAGGATCTTCTCTAGTGGAAGATTAGTCTAACACGATCATCATTTCTCACTAGGAGTTAACAATCAGGAAATATTGAATACCAAAATAATCTCTCTCTCTCTCTCTCTCTCTCTCTCTCTCTCTCTCTCTCTCTCTATCTATCTATCTATCTATATCTATCTATCTGAATCTCTTCATGTCATCAATCTATCAATCTACCTAAATCTCTTTACTTCTATCTATCTATCTATCTATCTATCTATCTATTGACAGCAGCCTATTTGCCACATTAAAGCAATGTTAGATTATCTGCCCTTGCCTGTAGGATGAATTTCTCGATCGATCGCTAGGAGGCGACATAACTAGTTGCTATAGGGACAAGGAAAAGCCGTGAATATAGTTATCTTTAGCACAGCATGCAGTAAAAAAACGAGAGTTTTTTTCCTCACCAGGGGAGCGGGACCTTGTGTCAGTGAAATGTACACAATACCACTTTGCATCGTCGGCGCATTTGGAAAACATAATGTCTGTGTATGTGTGTGTGGTTTGTGTGTGTGTGTGAGAGGGAGTGAGAGTGAGAGAGAGAGAGGGGAGAGAGAGAAGTGGAAGAGAAAGAGAAGTAGAGAGAGAGAGAGAGAGAGAGAGAGAGAGAGAGAGAGAGAGAGAGGGGGGGGAGAGGTAACGAGCGGAGAGAGAGAATGAGACGTAGATCGACAAGTGAGAGAGAGAGAGAGAGAGAGAGAGAGAGAGGAGAGAGAGGAGAGAGAGAGAGAGAGAGAGAGAGAGAGAGAGAGAGAGAGAGAGAGAGAAACGATAGTGAAAAGATGAGACATAGATAAGCGAGAGAGAAATAGAGAGAAAGATGATAAAGACGATTAAAAAAGACCATAAGAAAATTAATTAACATCAATTCTAATAGATCAACCAACTATTTTCCGTTGGACGAGACAAAATACTTTTGCGGAGATCAGGTGAAATAGATCTGTAAGATTGTAAAGCTTGAACATTTGTTCGGTGTTATAGTCTTGTATTTCACAGTAAAATCTCTTGTAGTCCTGCAGGGAAGTCTCACTCGATACTCCTACCACCACCACCACCATGTCATATACACTAAGAGATCGATAGGTTATCAGGTGCTTTTAACAGTCTACAATGACGTACACGTGTTTTACATATACACCACTGATCATAAACTGGAATACCTCTTGAATCTTCGATTTCAAAAAAAGAAAGAAATACTATAGTCATTTTATTTCATTTTTATGCAAGAAGGTGGTGACTGAGTCAACCACTTGTTTATCAAGTCTACCAATTTATTAGTATAAGTTTATAAAACCAATATTTACCTTATAAAACCTATTTATCTACTATTTGCTTAAAAATCATGTATTCAAAAACCAAAAACCAAACAAGTTTTAGCATTAAATAATCCACAAAGGCTGATATGCCATTAAATAAAATAACAAACCAACCAACCAACCAACCAATCAATCAATCAATCAATCAAGAAATAAGTGAAGATGACGGTAAATATATACACACACACATGTATATATGTATGCACACACACACACACACACACACACGATCCACACTGAATGCACACACATATTTATACATATGCGTTGTCTTGCTATCTATTCCTATAGCCCACTATACAGTTACACATACACACACATATATGTGGTTTGACTTATTACTTATTCAATATAACTAGCTAGAATTATATACACACCTACACCTGCATGCACAGATGCACATTGCACCCATGCATTGTGCTATAATTAAATAGTCCACAAAGGTTGATATGCCATTAAATAAAATAACAAACCAACCAATCAATCAAGAAATAAGTGAAGATGGCCAAAACGTCTACAACTGACATAAAACAAACAAACATTTTGTTAAAACTTTCTTGCATAAATCCTATTGTAGATGCTTAACATTTCTTTTAGAAATCTCCTGATAATATGCCTCGTTGAATGTTTCCTTTACTGGAAGTAAAATTCTTGCTATTTCATTAGTTTGCAATGTAAACATACAGTGTTGTCCCCCCACTCTCCCGAAAAGCAGCCATTTTCTAATATGGCCATAAATTTTAATGAAACTTCAATGGCTCACACAGACGAAATGAACATTCTCACTGATTACACTGGTTTACAATAAAATATTTTTTGTCTGAGGCAAGAATATGAATAGGTGTTTTTTTACTAATTTGGGTGTGCTGAATTCAAATTTATAAACAGTTTTGCTCTATCACCTCTAGTTTTCTGTCTTTTAAATAATCTCATTTTAGTATATACGTGCTTATTTCAACAGTTGCAGCAACTTATTACAGATAAAACTGGATAGATAAAGAACATTGGCGGAATAAATATACTTGGATGACACAATGTACACAATTCATAGTACCGCAGACAGTTAGAAATGTGTTTTCTTAGATGATCTGCTAACTGCCAGTGCACTACTGGCCAGTGCACTATTGGCTGTTGATTGAGACGTGTTGGCTACGCTTAACTGCCAAAATCCGTCTTGATATATAACTATATATATATAATGTAATGCTATCTTAAAAAAGAAGACATAAGTCACACAATATTAGAAATTAACCCTGAATGCATATACGCCTTTATGTACAGTATGTGTATAAAATGTACAGTATGCATATCTAAAAAACTAGAGGTGATGAGTAAAAACGGATTTCCAATCTGAATTCAGCACCCCCAAATTAGGTTAAAACAGATATTTTTGTGCTTGCCTCAATTTCTCTGTAAACCAGTGTTATTATATATAACCACTACACGACGCAACTCCACAAATTACAATAAAAAAAACAATCATTTCTTTCATAAGACTGTTGTAGCATCAGAACAGTACTTCAAAATTCGTCATTGTTTTACTTTAGAAAAAAGAAGAAAAAAAGAAAAAAAAAACAGTATAATAATAAAATAAAAACAAAACAGAAGAAATGAGAAGCGAGCAACCCATATATTCACTCTAACACGTGGAACTTCAATACTAACCGACATGGCGTGACGGATTTTTTTTTTTTCAAGAAAAACATTTTTTGAAAACGTCAAGGTAACCACTACACAGCACTCCAATCGCGAACACGCTAAAATCTCTAATTGGTCGACTGTTTGAAAAGTAACCTTTCTTTTTGGACACGCTTAGTTTATATATATATATATATATATATATATATATATATATATATATATATATACAGACAGACAGACAGACAGACAGATAGACAGAGGGGGGAGTCGTGTGGTGTAGTGGTTATCGTCATAGGAAATGAACACAGTCATCCGAGTTCAAATCCTGGACGTTTGCATTTCACATAATACCCCTAGGAAAGGCATGCATCTAACTATTCTCCTTTCAGCTATGGAAAAATAGTAGGTCAGTTTTGCTTCCCCTTGACCAGTTGCCATACCAAGGTTAAAGACTTCGGTCTGCCCTACTATTTACCCATAGCTCGAGGGAGAATAGTTGGATGCATACCGTTCCAAAGATATTAGCACTATGAAATGCAAACAGCCTCGTCCAGGATTTGAAATCGAGGGGCTGGTTCCTTTTTCTACGATGATAACCATTACATAACGAGCGCCTCCTTGTGAAGCCCTATGCAGAACACTGCACACCATTTGAATGAGCGGAAGAAGTATGACCTAGTGGCCCACAGATTCATTCCTCAGGTTTTGAATTCTGAATTTTTGCTTTTCATAGAATGGCTTGCCAATATATAATGCCACAGAACACATTATTCCATACTATTTTACCCATAGCTGGGGGGAGAAGCGATAGATTTGTGTCTTTCCCAAGGGCATTACCGCGAAGTGAAACGTAAACAACCTAATCTAGGATCTGATCTCGCCCTCGTCGAGTCAATTTCCCTACGGCGTTATGTGTTACTCTGTGTGCGTGCGTTTGTATTTCTAAACATATTATAATTTTTATTTTTCTATTGCCCTACTGGCAAATATTTGAGCACTTTTTGATTTATTCATTTATTTCGCCTCACACACACACACACACACACACACACACACACACATGTTTGAAAATCCCACAAACGAAAAACTGTCAGTTAACAAGGGCCATTGTCATCTTGACTTTGCTACCCCAACTTAGTTATACATGATCTATCAATGATATTGAGCACTCTTATGAACATAACAAGCGATATTATCAACACACACACACACACACACACACACACACATATATATATATATATATATATATTCTTAAGACATGTGTTATTGAACAACACGGAGTATTCTTTTTTCATTTTTTGTATAGATATTTTTTCCAGTCTTCTGGCTATCCTTTTTGAATCTTCATGATATTTTTCCTACTAATTTCCCGAGCGCTTTCAACTGTTGCTCCAGTCGTATTCATGGGGTTATGTAATTTGGTTTTTAGTTAATTTTTAGTTCTGTTATATATGCTTTTATCAAATTCAGAGAGTCTATTATTTTTTAAGAGGGGTTAGGTAAGTGTTAGTTATGAAGATATTTAATACGTTGTCTCCGACTTTAAATGCTATTTTATTAATGTTAGGTTTTTTATTTTTTATGCATCTGGCTTCTAGGATCTGTAGGCGTTTCTTCTTATTATTTTTGTAGATAATTTTAGTATTTTCGTTTAAGATTTTTTCTAATTTCGGGGAGGTGGATTTTTCTGGGTGTTTTTTAATTAAGTGTTGTTTTATGGAGCTTGTGTCCGAGAGATAGTATGTGAGACGGCGGGATAGTGTTGTTGTATGGCCAATGTAGCTATTAGTGTATAGTTTATTTTCCGAAAGGCACTCTCGGAATGGGCAAATGAATCTATATACTACGTTCGTTTGGCTTTGGGGATTTTTAGGAGAGTTTGTGTTATTTTTAATGAGGAGGTTTGATGTTTTGAATTTGGTGTAGTAAATAATTAGTTTTATTTTCTGTTGTTGGTCGACAGGTTTGATGTGTCTATAATATATATATATATATATATATATATATATATATATATACATTACCCTCTTTAAGGTTTTATATTCATTTGATTTCCTCTTTGTTTTGTTGGTTGGTTTCATAAACCAAACTTGGCTGATTTGATCCTAACTCCATAAAGATGGCCTTTTATCATACATGTTATTGAAAATATCAATCAATCTATTTATATATGCATACACAAAAATATGCAGACACAAGCAAAATATCCATGTCTTTTATCCTATTGATATATTTATCTCACTGTATTTGCTGACACGTAGCATTCACGTAGAGATTTTTGTTTAGATTTGTTTTTCAAAATTAAGTTGCATTTTAAAATACACTAAATACCACACACACGTGTGAGAGAGAGAGAGAGAGAGAGAGAGAGAGAGAGAGAGAGAGGAGAGAGAGAGAGAGGAGTAAAATTGCTATAATTTTGTATGTACTGGGTGTATCAGAAAAATTGATATTTTGTAATCTAATAACTTGACAAATTCTCGGTCAAATGATTTCAAATTTTAATAGTTAGAATGCATCCGACTGCACCTCTGCAGAGGGGTAATACTCCCTCAATAGGGCCACCTGTTGGCCGTGGGTAGCGACCCGTGATGCTTAAGGATAGAACTCAGGTGGATGAGCAGTTCATGACTTGCAATAGTCCACTTTGGCCCTATCTTGGGCTAGACGGGCGGTCGGAGAGGCCCCCTCCGATCAATCGGCTGGTCACGTCAATCCCTAGCACCTATATGATTTTCCCAACCCTATTGCCCTTATGTCAAGCCCCAACCCCTTTTATCATATGGGTGCTAGAAGGCAGTGACTGAGGGTCTACATGTCCCGGGAATGACGTTTAAATCTATCTGATGGTGAGGTTCCAGTCTTGGAAGATTGGGGAATGTGGAGCACACCTTCATCACCATTGTCCCTGGTCCACTCTTACTCGGAGTGGTAGTACCTGTTAGGGTCCCATCTATAGGTTAAATAGAAAAATGTATTTATAAAAAATTGTATTATCCATTAATTGATTTATTTCAAAACTTTATCGGCATTAAATGACCCACTGAAGTTGATATGCCGTAAAACAAAGCACACACACACACACACACACAACACACACACACACACATAGAAGCGCTACAATGATAATCTACTCGTCTGTATTGTAACCTCTTCTCGTATGTCGGCGCTTTTGCAGCCAGTGTCCACTTGAGTTGTGCTCTAAGCAGACTCTATAGAAAAAGGCGCCAATGTTAGCCGAGCGACCAACAAAGAGACTGTGTTATTATTAACAGTACACTAAAGGAAGATAGAGTGGACCGAGAAAATCAATGCAGTCCTTCTTCCTGAGGAGAGATGTGTACGGCGGCCATTATGTGTGCGCGCATGCGCATACACGTGTGTTTGTACGCCATTGTGGGTTTATTTATATTTGCTTTTGTGAAAGAACACAGGAGGGTAAAATTGAATGTGCTGATGCGTGTGTTCTATTCCTTTAGTGTTCATATATACGTACGCCTATGCATAAATTTGTGCATACACGTGCGCTTATTAATATGACGTGCGTGGTTATCGTAGCATAAATACTTGCATATCTGACAGGATGAATCCGATCACCCTTTTGATATTTAACAATCTTAGTTAAGTCTGGTACAGGGTCGCGTATGTGGGATATCCAATAAGGATCGTGTAAATAGATAGAAAAAGAAATAACCCAGTCGAGAATATAAGTTCTATAAATGTTTTTGGACTTGAGTCTTTGTAATCAACAACGGTAATGCCTTTCACGCAACAGTCTCTCTGTTACCACGGTAATCCCTTTCCTGCAACAGTCTTTCTGCCTGCAACAAAATTACAGTAGTCCTCCTTCGTACCGAAATTGCCTCTGTACAAAATGATCCAACGAGCCCCATTTATCCTCTTGTTCTCGTGGGTGTAATTTGCATAGGTACTCCCACGCTCACGCCACGAACGAGACAGAACGAGATCACACCTTATAAAGGCTATGTTTTTTTTCTCAGTTTGCTTCAGGCAAAACCTGTCAAACCAAACAGATGCGTTTCGCCGTAGTTAAGTCAGATCGTTCACCACAGATCGTATTCTGTTAGAATCTGTAAGACAGGCATGTTTATTACAATTATTCTTTGGCAGGCTTCTCTGGATGCATACCTGACCTGTCGACAGGGCTCAGAAAATGCTAACTATCCGCTGCAGAGCGCTAAGAGCACCCCAAAAGGTATGTTCTGTGTATGACACTAAACTATACCTGATGGTGAGCCTATAGTTCTGTTTGGTTGGCTGGTCAGATTTTACAACATGTCAACCTTTGTTGGGTAATTTTATGCCAAACACTATTTTTTTCATTCTTGATGGATATTCAACGTTTTTAAAAACTCAGTTATTTTATCCACATTTTTTAAAACTAATATTTTCTATTTAACCCATAGATGGAACAA
>CM042140.1:139217415-139255258 GCA_023376005.1 Doryteuthis pealeii
AAACAGTTGTTCTTGCCGTTTCAAGGGCCACGGGCAAGGTCTTCTATTAAAAAATAATACGGACATCCGATATTGGTTTTTTCTTTGGGGAAATTTATAAGCATAGCTTTCTCTGCATGTGTTCAAATAACTCTTTTAATACCGTGTAAGTGAGGGAATGTGAAATATCAATTGGAGAATGGACGCTTTCTCTTTCCCACAGTGCCAGGACGCCTTTGGGCATGTTAAAATTATCATTAACCCCCAAAATGCGTGCTGTGATTTAATATTTTGGGTATTTGAACAAAATGGTGGTTGTGGGACACTGGATATAAAATGAAATATGAGAAAATGTTTCAAAAGCTGGTTGAATCTACGAATATGTTTGGAATCCTTACTAATTTTTTAGGAGTCTTTTTTTTTTTAAAGAAAATCTTATTGTTATTTCATGTCGGAGTTGAAGTCACTTACTGTATAGAATGAGTCGATTGATAGTGAATATTATTCTTGTAAAGTTTTTAAGTGCCATCCTTGGCCAGTTGAAAAGGGCTTAAAGAAAGTCCTATGTTATGGAATCCTTTGGTGATCCTTTGGTAAGCATATAAGTCCTATCCTGTGTATTGGTAAAGGTCCAGTGATTTAATCCTATGTCCCTCGTCAATGAACGCTGTAGTAATTATGACCAGTAGGGTCGGTTAAGTATTGTATCAGCCTCAGAGTACTGCCAGTGATTGGCCAAGAAATAGATCACATGATCTCGCCTAGTATATAAGTAAGAGCGAGGATCTAGCACACACCTTATATACTAAAATTCTCAACAATTCTATCATCGATTTTACATAGCTAAGTACGAAATTAATCAGATATTTATTTTTTTAGGTTTCATATCTAAAAAATATAGAGAAATCTAATGAGGGTGTTACCGGCCCTTGCCAACTCAGCGTATGAGTACCACAGGGATCTGTGCGGTAAAGTGGGGAGCTGATGGCAGGTGTGGCGCCAAAACAATCTCAGACGCCAAAACAATCTCCTTGGTCTAGCGCTAGTGAAAAGGGAATAGACTCCCTCGCTATCTGGCTGATACCGACATTAAGCCACCCCGACGACTTTATTTCCAAGGGTACCGTTAATTAAAACATTTTAGTTATATGACATTGGTTAAGTTGAGGCAAATACCCCCCACACACACACACAAAAGAAAAACTTTTGCTACTTGGAATCTGTCAAGAGGATTCGATCTATAGGCCTTAGAGTTAAATTGATCGTGTATCCCAGGAGATCGTCTCCCCAGCCAGCACCTTCTTTCTCATTTAAAATAGGCAAGGCTGGATTTATTGCCCAGTGCCTGAGGTGCCTTAAAATGATAATGCCGACGGAAATAACGCATTTATTTTGGACTAGGCATCGTACGAGCCTCGGTTTGTTCGTGGTTCCCCATATAAAAGGAACTTTAATTTATCCCGGTCTGGTGGAGGTTATGAAATTATCGGACATTTCGTTTGTTAAAATAATATTTTCACCCTGTCGGCGAGACTTATAATAAGTTGACAGTAACTCCCTTGGAAGGTTAAGATTCTCCCCCACCCCAAAATGGCTGTTCTGGATCAGACACGAATAAAACGTTGTAGGTTAGTCAATGCCAAAGCTATCCTTTTACAAGTATAGTTGTACTATTTAACCTTTTACTTATAGATATAGCAAACTACATTATCAATATATATATATATATATATATATATATATATATATATATATATATATATATATATATATATATGTGTGTGTGTGGGGTGTGTGTTTAGAAATACCTGTACATATATTAAAGTGTGAAAATTATTCAATTTCTTAACTAGTTTTCTATTTCTAACCTAAGGCGACTACAATAATAGTGGAAGGCTTCACCAGTCTGTCTGTTATCAATAGCCATATCGCCATGTTGTCTACGCGTCTGTTTGTTGGAAGGAAACCTCGAGTCGTGTTTCACGCGCATTTGCCGCGAGTGTGATGCTTTTTTTTATATCGAAGAAATCCGACAAGAAAGTCGATCCTTTCGACCCAATGTTTGCCTTGCGGATTCAAATAAATTATCTGAATGCGGTCGTGATATCACATAATAAAAATGTTTTTTCTAAATTAAATATGGCGGAAAAAATCCATTAATGGTGTTTGTCAGATTTCTCCTTGATCGTCAAAGCTAGGCATTTTTTTTGGAGAAAATTGTGCCTTTGTAGACATTTTCTTATTTTTGGCGCCAATTTTCATTTTTGAGGCGCCCAGTGAATATCGAATTGCCTACATTAGCAATGAACTCTGAGAGAATCTCGATCTTACACAAATAATGATTCACCCAGTGAGGTTTGAACTCACATTACAAACCAGGTGAGATTTCTAAATATCAATGTACGACAGGTGTATCGAAAAAAAACTGTACTGTTATAGAATGATGGAATGTGGGTGTGACTATGATCTAATTCGACGTTTGAGTTTGACTTATATGTTAACTTCTCTCACCTTAATATGTGCGTGTGTGTGTATCTGTGTGTGTGAGAGAAAGAGAGTTTATTTGTCTCATACCCCACCTGTATGGACTGGGCACAAGGCCTCGTTTTAACGTGGGCCCACCCACAAGTCGAAGCTCATGGGTGGGAGAGAACAAAAATTTCGTCGATCCCTTCGGCAACCCCCTCAAGGGGGGTGCCTCAGGTGCTGGGCAATAAACTCAGCCCTGTCCCTTTAAGTCGAGGGGGCAGGTATTGCCTGGGGGCTAGCCCCCTGGGATCGACGCTATTAATTTAACACAACTCGCCAGTCCAGTGTCCGAAGCTCACTGAACCTCCGCCCTGAAGGACGGTTTGAGAGTGGCTGTATGTGTGTGTGTGTGTGTGTGTGTGTGTGTGAGAGAGAGAGAGAGAGAGAGAGAGAGAGAGAGAGAGAGAGAGAGTATGTGTGTGTGTGTATGTGTCTCTGTGTATGTGTATGTGCGTGTATGTATTTGTGTGTATTGTGCGTTTATACATATTTGCCAACACCTCCGCACGGGCAGGATGTGACACAACGACAATTTATTAAGTGGAGTTTAACAGGTTTGAATTCAGAGTTTTCCTTCTCAGAGATCAGTTGCCGGTTTTATATAGGTTTGTGCCTGTGTCTGTGCCGCTGCCTCTGTGCCTCTGTTTGTGTCAATGTATTTGTGGATATTGTGAGTTTTATGTGTTTATTGGTGTCCGGCTAGGAATCACAAGATTCCTGGTTCGATACCGACCCTCGCCAACTCAGCGTATGAGTAGCACAGGGGTCTGTGCGGTAAAGTGGAGAACTGATGGTAGGTGTGGCGCTCCACCCCAAACGTTGAAATAATGTCACTGGTCTAGCGCTATTGAAAAGAGGATAGACTCCCTCGCTGTATGGTTGTACCGACATTTGGCCATCCTGACGACTTTACGTATATGTGTCTATCTGCCTCCCACCCTCTCTCTGTAGTGACGGTAAATAAAATCATGACACCCTGAAGGGCGATGCCAATTTTTACCCGGGTACATTATATATACTAGCAAAATAAAAAACACCCTCCGGGCGATGTAAAAATAAATTTTTGAAAGATATTGCTTGAGGAAGTTAAAAATTAAATGTCGGAGAGTTTGAACCATAAATCATCAAATCATCAAATTTATTAAAGGAGTAAAAAAAATAAAACAATTGGAAATCGAAACTAAGTTCTATTAACTTTGAATATCTATTAAAATAAAACAAACTATATATAAATATATGATACCGGGGATGTATCTATCAAAACTTGTTTAAAAAAAACAATGAGGACTGTCTAATATTGCATGCTCAAATTTTGAGTGTATTTATTCTGTTATGACGATTTCGGGTATAGTGACGTAAGCAGTGACGTAATTTTTGTTACAGACAAAAACCGGAAGCGAATCTCCATTATTAATAGATGTTAGAGGTAATAGATATTCTGGTAAAATTTTCAAAGAATTCGGTGTGGAATAATGTATCCCAGGATGATATTCACCATCAATACGATCGTACGCAGTGGAGAGTAGATGTCTATATTGATGCCCAAGGAGGATGTACGGTTAATTACTTGATGTCTGTGTAATGTTCATACACCTTTTGTTTTGGAATCCGTGTACTTATTGATCTGTAGGACGTGATAATCTACTGGAATCAAGTTATATTACTTGAACATTTAGAATGTTCTATGTTTTTCCAATGCATATATATATATATATATATATATATATATATTATATATATATGAGTAATCCACAGACACGTGTTTCGAAGTTTACTTCTCATCAGTGCGGCTCGACTTTTTAACAGCTACCTCTAGCCGGGATCGAAACCCGACAGAATTTTCGTCTACCAAGTTCCTTACCCTTGCGGCTATCAGCGGGTCGTTAGTCTAGGGTGAACAATTAATTGCAACATACTTTACGGCGGTATGTTTTTACAATCACCGGAGAACTCTAATATGTAAACAGACGGGTCACGGTTATTGCCAAACGGTGAAGTTACAATTAATGCCCCCCCCCCAGTGCTCAACCATCGGAGTGGGAAGCATATATATATATATATATATATATATATATATATGTGTGTGTGTGTGTGTGTGTGTGTCAGTAAGAGGCACACATTTCCCTAATAAATACATACATCCGTAGATGTATGTTACGATCACCCTAGATCCCAAGTCTGTAAACAACGGACGAGTAATGCCTTACGCTAAGCAGTGAAAGTTCTTTTAAAGTCCCCGCTAGAGAGATCTACCGGGTTTTGGGAGCATATAATAGTCATTCACAGACATCGTGTATCGACGTTTACGTCTTATCAGTGTGGCTATGGGTGCTATATTTATAAGTAAACAATGTTCAATATCATGGATACAGGATTTATATCTAATGATATAATGGACATGAAATCGACAACGCTTGGTTACTGACAGTTTCTCGTCTTTGTGATTATTCAAGCCAACATAGGCAAGAAACTGTCACTAACCAAGCACTGTTGATTCAATGTCCATGATACCCTAACTATAAGTCTTCGCGTATGCTTCTAAATTATTTAGTTAAGAATTAATGAAAAAAGTGAAAAAATCCTTTCCCAAAAATTTATCTCAAGGGAAAATGATTAGCTACAATAAATAAATCAAATCATTTATCAACAGTACTTTACAAAGGTAAGATATCTATTTAATTCTATTTGTTTTTGATTTTTAAGTTTTAAATTATCTTCCTCAATATCTTCATAGATATTAATTTAATATTTCAAAAGAGGCCAGTAATAAGAAAAAAATCAATTAAAGATGTCTCTTAAAAAGTTTCCTTTTTTTCCCTTGAGATGATATTTTTGGGAAAGATTTTGTTCGTTTTTTGTCATTAAGTCTTAACTATATATATATATATATATATATATATATATATATATATATATATATATATATATATATATCGTTAACGAACCGTTCATCACGAAAGACACACACGTGTAATCGGCTGCAATTAATCAATATCTTGATTAATTCAGTGGATTTAACCCTGAAGATCCTTATGGTGAAACTCGACTAGGTTATCACTTGTACCTATATTGTAATAAATTTGCTCTACTAACGCATTGAGCACTTTGTATTTGTTATATCGCTGACTTACCTCCCTGAATTTTGCATCATATAACCATCGTGACCATATTCACCGGTAAGTCAACTTTTCCATTATATATATATATATATATATATATATATATATATATATAATATATATATATATATAGAGAGAGAGAGAGAGAGAGAGAGATTCTCGTCCTTGAATAATTATTCATGTGTTAATAATAATTAAAACTATCCTTAATTTTCAGCGATGGAGAAGTATCTGCTGATTTATATATTTTTACTTTTTACTTTCTTTTTCTTAATCCGGTATTCTTGTATCATTTTCAGGAAATAAAAACTGACCAGAATCCCGAAAGAGTTTTTCTCCACCATGAGAAAACATGTTGAAAAATGTTTTCTGGTCAGAAAATACAGCGGAATTTTCGACAGAATTTTTGATTGGCAAATAAAAGATTATTATAAATGCTAAAAGTCTCCTTTTTGTGGGAAGTCATAAAAACATTTATATGATAATTTATATGCACTCATTGTGTCCTGGTTATCATTGTAAGTAATGGTCTCGGCGACCCGAGTTCAAATCTTGGACGAGGACGTTTGCATTTCACATAGCGCTAGAAATAATTAATATCCTCTAGAAAGGTATTAATCCAAATATTCAATATTCTCCCTCCAGCTATGGGTAAATAGTAGGGTGGACGGAGATCTTTAACTCTGGTCAGGCAACCAATATAGGAGAAAGAAAACTCTGCATTCAAACTTATTAAACTTCACTTAAGAAATTGATGTGTCACATCCTACACGTGCGAAGGGGCTGGTAAATATGTATATACTTATTTTTGTCTCACTTGGAAAAATGTTATCGTCGTGGTAAATGGAATCGATGATCTGAGTTCCAATCCTGGACGAGGCTATTTGCGTTTCATTTTGCACTAATTATATTGGGAGAGGTACAAACCCTTCTGCTCTCGCTTGTAGTTATGGATAAATAGTAAAGATGCGTTTCTTTAGTCTAGGAAAAAGAATTCAAATCAACTTTACTCCGCTTTAAGATTGACCTTATGTCACATCCTGCTTGTGGCGGATTGATTGATTTTAACGGCATGTCAACCTGACAAATGTTATCTTATGCCTAGAGGTTAGGAAATTACGTTCATTGTACATTCATATTTACATTTGTCGTGTAGTTGCTTAAGAATTTTCTTTTTGTTCATTGTCCTATTGAATACAAATAATTTGAAAAAAATCTATTTGTGTACTGGGAGTAATAGCAATCAAGGAGTTCTTCAAATTTTCCAAATCTTCAGAACTGGAATCTCGCCATCAGATGCCGTTTAGTGTCATATTCAGAGCACCTCTTTGGGAGGTGGGGTCTGCTTAGGGATAAAGTCAGTGTAATCTAAGCTCCGGCGCCTTTGGATGCATACGTCAGGAAGTAGGGTTGTAAGATTAACTTACGGTCAAATTACGTTGAAAGCTCCGGTCCCGCTAGGAAACCAGAACCTAAGCAACAATGACAGTATACAAAGATAAATGGGCCACTTGTGGGCTTAAATATCCATAAAGTGGGAATACATTTCATGCTAAAAATGTCTTTTGTTGTGTCACTTTTGATTGAAGTCAAATCCAAATAATTTCGAATATAATTATAACGCCTCTTCTTGGAATAAAATAATTTTGCGTTTAAGTCATTTTTTAAAGTAAAAATGATTTCCAATGTATTTATATAGTAAAATATTATTAGCAATGTATTTTCATAGCAAAAATTATTTTCAATTACATTTCGAGACAAAAAATCATTGGTAATGCATTTTTGTAGTAAACATCATTGGTAATGCATTTTTGTAGTAAAAATCATTGGTAATGCATTTTTATAGTAAAATTCATTGGCAATGTATTTTTATTGTAAAATAATTTCCAATGCATCTTCATAGGAAATAATATTGGGAATGTATTCTTATAGTTAAAATAATTTACAACGCTTTAATGATGATAATGGCAATGATGATGATGATGATGATGGAATATTACTTTTTTTTTCTTTAAAACTCATACCCACTTTTATATAATAGTGTAGCATTTTCTTTTTTTTTAAACATAGAACATGTGATTTTGGTTGGGTTGTTAATCTGATAAACTAGGCAAAGCTTTCCAGATAAAAACCCTGGCAACTGGCATCTCAAAATAAGAAGTTATTACATCAACGATAAGACAATTATATCATATGACAAGGTCGATTAATGAGTTGTTGTTGTACAGCTAATATCCTATCAACGGCACAGGCCGGTAGCAATGTGATATTTAAACGGGCATTCTGCTTAATGAACAGTAAGAAGTGAGAAAAAGAAAAAAAATCACAGAATTAATTCTTGCGAGACAGAATCATATATATATATATATATATATATATATCCACACACACACACACACCACACACACACACACACACACACACAACACACACATACATATATATATATAATATATATTATATATATATATAACGTGTTATAAATTTAAACTTAATATCTTCAATCAGAAAACATTAGTAAAAGAATCGGTAGCCCTGTCAACAATGATTTGAATGTAATGGATGAATGCAACGAAATACCTCCCTGTTGGGAGAGCATTGAATACACTGACTGTATCCCCTGCTGAGGAGAAAGTATACTATATATATATATATATATATATATATATATATAATATATATATATAAACCCATGGGAGTTAACTTTTGTCGCTAATTCGGTTTCCTAAACCGACTTGGAAATTACGTATTAAGCAATTTCCTGTATTTATTATCTCAACTCAATTCAGTTTTTAAATTTTTTCACTAGTCAAAATTGTGACTCGTTCGGTGTCTATTTTTCCCCCGCTGAGTTCCCCCTACAACTAATATATATATATATATATATATATATATATATATAATATATATATATATATATATATAATCCAAAACATAGACCTCCCCGCCTCATTCAAAGAAACTAATCCTGCCCATTTCAAATCATGACACCAACCCTCCCTCCCCTAAATTGATAGATTTAAAAGATATGTTACTTTGGGAAATTCTCAGTAACAGTCATGTTCTTGTGATTACCTGAAGATGTATTAATACGGTTGAAATAAATTATTGTAATGAAACAAGTTTAGAGTTTTTCTTCATATACTAAATATCTTGCTCTGTCCTTTTACTCACTGGTATTAGGCACATTGAGCTCTCCTTATGGTCTACCTGCATCAGCTTGGTTAAACCACACATGGAAAGATCCTAACTACGGAAAAAACTATATATATATATATATATATATATATATATATATATATATATAATAAAGATAATCTACTGAGTCAGACGAACCTACTATTAGTTTCGCAATAAAGCTCTTCAGGGCTAAAATCAGATTTTAGCCCTGAAGAGCTTTATTGCGAAACTAATATTAGGTTCGTCTGACTCAGTAGATTATCTTTATTACTTGGCTCTACTTAGGTATCGAGCACTTTTTACAAATTAGCTTCTCCTAGCGGTTATATGAATATATATATATCTTATATACATATATATGCATATAAATTGTTTTTTCTTTTGGCCAAATACTATACCAATAGATTATTTTTTGTTGGTACGAATATCTTGGTCTTTTCTTTTTTTCAAAAATTTTTTTCTTCCTGGTTGATGTTTGGTAGTATATTTTTACAATCAAACTCTCTGCCGGGTTTTTTCTCTCCGCAAGGATCTACCAACACGCTTGGTATATTAAATATATATATATATATATATATATATATATATATATATCGGCACCGAACCTATACCTGAAACCAGAGTCACCATCTGACGAAGGCTTTCTTGGAAGCACTGCTGCAATGCAAACACCAATCATTGTATGACATTATATGATACCCTGCCCTAGCAATAACGATGTAGTCAGAAAAATGGGGTGGGGGCAGTATCTAAAAACAAAACTGACCATCCCACTTCAAACAAATGACTCCCAAACCAAATCGAAAATTCAGCAGTAAGGCGCCTAGTAGCGGGACACACACACACACACGCTCACACACACATACATATCTATGAGTATACACACTGCGTAGACTCACAACTTCTAACACACTTCCCTTCCCATATTATAGAGGCTTGTCAAACACTTAAAAAAACTTTTGATAATTTTCTTAAATTTTTTAACTTTCTAAAAACAATTTCTTTAACAAGAAATTATCTCCTGACGATGACCTAAGGTCGAAACTAGTTGATAAAAATAAACAAAATAAAAGAAATATTCCTGTTTGTCTTATCACTTTTTGTTCATATATATATATATATATATATATATATATATATTTATATATATATATATATATATGAAAAAGAAAAGAAAATAGAGTGGAAAAATAAATTCGACTTGTTGAAGAGAGGGGGGTCAACAATGTCGTCGCCGTCACAAAATCTGTCGCCGTCACAAAACCACCAACTCAAACATCTTCAGCAGCTGAAAAATCGCCACTTCTGCTGTCATCACCCCACTTCTACTTATACAATTTTTCTTTCAACATCCGGGTGTCTGCACCCCACGCTCGAGATTCTCGAGCCAAACCCGACCGCCGGAATCATCATAGCCATCATCCGGGCACCTGGCGTTTACATCCGGGACTGTAGCTTCTAGACTTCTGTGACAATGTTTGCATTCTGAAGGAAGCGGGTTCGATTCTACAGTTCAACATGTCAGGCAAAGCCTAGCCCGCTTCCTTCGAGAATACGGCAGACCCTGACGTTCGCCACTCACCTCGTGTTCTCTGTCACAATATATCACAGATTTCATGAGTTTGCTATTTTTCTGTTTTGGTGTCGAGGGAGTGATGGAATGCAAGGCGAGAAACGTTCGTCCTTAAGGAGAACGAAAAACAAAGATACGAGAAGAGTCCTGTTCCTAGAAGAACGAAGCTCATCCTGTTGTGTTTCTTGTTCATTTATGCCTGTTCCATTTCCAGCCGATGAATAACCATCCCTAACATAAGAGGCCTGGTGTAGCGTAGTCACAGACCTAGAAATCGCCGGTGGCCACGCTACACTAGGCCTGCTGTGTCCAGATTCAGACACAGGTCCGCTGGGTCTTGTCTGATTAGCGGACGCCATCATCAGCCGACACTCTCACCACGAGAAAACAAACAGTTATTGATTTTCGAGGAGTTGGTGCTTTGAAATCGAAGCAGATTTATGAATGCACTTATTAGCAGAAGGCTGAGATTTACTTCTCGAATCGAATGCCTTGACTTATGAAAGACCAACATCCTAACCTCCAAGCCCTTTCCTATTACTTCCATATCGGGCTACAGCATCGTCGAACAGTAGAATGAATTAATTCCCATGGTAATAGTTAATTGGACGTTGGACTTTGAAAACGGTGGACAAATAGAAGGGATGAACTGCACTAGTAGGAGGAGGAGTAGGAGAAATCGAGGAGGAAGAGGAAGAGGAGAGAAAAAAAGACAAGGAACAAAACAAACCAAACAAACCCCAACCCAATAATAAACGTTGTTATGTAGGTTAGGAGAGAAAATGCAGGATCTCCGCTTGGCCTGTATCCGGCAAACAACCAATCAATAGTCTCGTTGTTATCTGATTGATCATATCTGCAGCCACTATTACATGACATCAGCACACATGATAATTATAAATATGCACGAAAGACCTAAATAAATAAACAAGTATCAAGTCACGAGGAACTGAAGTCGACATCCGCCTGCAAAGTGTTCATTGCGAACCCTTACCATAAATTTCAAACGAATCTAACTTCTTGCTCTGGATGTTTTTTTGCAGCTTCAAAATACCCTTAAAAATTCGAGCGATCGGTATTTGTGATTAGACAACCAATTCCGGAGAAGGAAAACTCTAAATTCAAACCAGCTGTCATCATCCTCATATCGAGTTGACAGCACGGATTTCCATCACTCTCTCGCCACCCTTCCCTATCGTTTATTGTCCCTGGCAAGTCCTTCTCACGACATCTGGTATCCGCATAGAGCTGATCAATGTAAGTCTTTGCCGTCCTCCGCTTAAAATTGACCTTGTGTCGCATCCCGTTCGTGGCGGATTGTATGTGTAAATACATACTTTAACAGTGCTAAATTAAATGTGATAGGTTTTACTGGTTTACATAGTACCACTAGCAGGGAAAAATAACTGATCTGATTTATACAGCTGGTTAGAAGTAAACATTTACCGCCCTCCACGAGATTAAACCTAAAGAGTCCAATCTGCCCTACTATTTACACAAAGCTGGAGTGGTGGTGGAGATGAGATGAATTCATGCTTTTAGCAAGGGCATTATCACAAAGTGAAATACAATTAGCCTCGTCCAGGATTTGAATAATAATAAACGAAAGTAGAAGGAACAATTCATATGATAACGTCATATCTGGGTTTTTTTTACCAAGGCGATCCAAGCATTGCAATACCAGTGAAATAAGTGTGAGGAACGCAAGGAGGATTATGTTGAAAAATAAACCTCATTTGGTCACATTCAATGAGAGTGTTTTGGTCAGTCCATGAACTTTTCAGCCGACCCTCGTATAATGGTATAATACGAAAGTAAATGAAATAAATTGAGATATATACTGATTTCCACTGTTCCATATTAAATATATATTCTTAAATAGTAAAGAGTCGTTAGTAATCAAATTTATATATTTTTTGTATGCTGGGTAATGAAAGGTGGGGTAGGTATTAGTGTACTATTACTTCTAGATGTTATTTCAGTAGTGTTATGTATGGTTAGTGTTTTTTTTTGGGGGAAAGGGTATCTGATTTTTAGTTGTGTCTACCTTGGATGTTTCAAACAATTTTAAATAAAGGTAACCACACTTATTTTTTAAATCATTTGATTAATTATGCAGTTGCCTTGATTAAAAGAAAATTTTTAGATACGACCAGTAAGTCCTCAGGTATTATTGGTAATCTTTTCTAATAAATATGGTCTGACCGACGAGTACAAAGAACTTGACCTCCTGTGATGAAGAGTCAGCGCGTGAAGGCTGGTAAATCGCAAAAAAGTGTTAAAAACGATGAAGCGTCATTTGAACCTAAAGAGAATGCTAAATGACCTTGCTTGAGAACTCATTAAAAAGTCATTTACAGAGAAGATAAAAAGGATAAAAAACGTGTATGATGTATTATCAGCGCCTTTGCTAGTATTATCACATCTTTTCTAGTAAATATGTGCTGATACTCTAGTTTAAAAACCTAAAAACCAGTGACGAGAAATGATGAAGAACTTAAACATCTTCAGGCATGAATCAGCATAATATGGCAGCACACATGAGGGTTGGTCAATCTTGTCTCAATAGTTCTAAAAAAGACATACTAGATGTCGACGCTTGGGCACTGAACTGTTACGCACTCGTGAGGTTAAGAAACATTTCTTTACTGAAAAAAGGATTACAAAACATTTAAAAACCATATTATACTTATGTATTAGATACAAGTCAGAGACTGTAAAAAATTGAAGAAAAGTTATTTTTAACAATGAGAGCAACATCAAATATCATTCTAGTGGTAGAAATAAGAATAATTAGAGGAAAAATATCGAAAGAATTGTAAACTTCGCAATAAATCTATATTTTTAAGCTAGATGGGCGGTTGGAGAGGCCACTTCCAATCATACAGCTGGTCACGTCTAGCCCTAGCACCTATATGATGGTCCCGACCCTACTGCCCTTTTTTATCATGTATATATATTTACCCCAACCCTCGCACGAGCAGGACGCGACATAATGTCAATTTCTTAAGCGGAGTTTAACAGATTTGAATTCAGTTTTCATTCTCTTAGACTGGTTACTTTGCCATGGTTAAAGAGCCCAATCCGTCCTACTATTTGCCCATAGCTGGAGGGAGAATAGTTGGATTCATACATTTCCTAAGGGTTATAGCCTTATGTGAAATGCAAATAGCTTCGTCCAGGATTTAAATCCATTTCCTACGACTCTAACCATTACATCACGCACCCCCTTTTTTATCATATACGTGCTATAAGGCGGTAGCTGAGGGTCTTAATGTACTGGGTATGCTGTTAGACTTCATTTAGTGGTGAAGTTTCAGTTTTGGAGTTGTGGTGAGTGAGGAGTGCCCTTTTATCACCATTATTCACAGGTCTACTCTGGCTCCCAGTAGTAGTACCTGTTAGAGTCCCGTTTATGGGTTAAATAGAAAAGTGTGTTTGAATAAAACAAAATGTCTTCAGCATAAAACAACATAAGGGTTGACATACCGTAAAATACAACCAGTCAACCAACCATTTAGGTTATAGGAATGTATAGCGTCAAAAAAGCAACAACGACCTATATGCAATGAAAGGATGGATTGATACAACATCATACCGCTTTATCAACAGGGCATAGAATGCACTGACTGTATCTCCTGCAGAGGGGGTAAGACCTCCCCCACAAAACTGCATCTGATAGCAAGAATCCATTTCTGGAGCCATGGTTAGTGATTATTTGAGCAAGCTGCATCCCTACATATGTTCCAAAGTAATCAGCTGTTTTATTCCGTAACAGATACAGAGATGCAACCAGTCCTGTTCATATAGCCCCAAGTTTGATTTTCTTTTGGCGGGAGGGGGGGGAGAGAAAATTGCTTTGCCGCTGTCTTCTTATTCCTCCCAAACTAGTTCCACTTGCCGATCGATTAATACTAATATATATTTGCCTTCTTCGACTTTTACAACCTGTTTTCGCCAAACTCTGACCCGGAGTGGTAGTACCTGTTAGTGTACAATATGGCTGAAATAAATATCTAAAAAAATCCATGTCTGTCCTACTTGAAAAATGTAATTATTTAGGAAGTGGGGATGGAGTTCTGGTGAGTGTGGAGTGCCTATTCATTGGTATTACTCCCAGCTCCACTCTGACCCGGAGTGATAGTACCTATTAGATTCCATTCTATAGTTCAAATAAATCTGTTTAAAATTATTCGTATCAGCTACACTTGATACCAGATAATTTTACATTATTTGTATTGAGACTAGTTATTTGAAGCTATAATTGTTTACTAAGGATTATTATTAGTTACTGGAGACAATAAACTATGTAAAACAAATGACTTGAAACCATATAATTGTCAGCATGAGTTATTTGAAGTTATAATTGTTTACTAAGGATTATTATTATTTACTGGAGACCATATAACTCTATCAAACAAATGACTTGAAACCATATAATTATTAGCATTAGATACAATACTTGAATCTGTACAGTTATGTGCTAATCATTTTTATTAGATAAGAATATTTGATTCCATAGAGTTGGGAGTAAAAAAGAAAAACTCTTTAGAAACAACACAAAATGTAGATATAAATGTACAATGAAGCAATTTCCTAACCTCTAGGCATAGAATACCCGCAGACTGTTTGACACGCCGTTAAAATCAATTAATCAATAACGGCGTTGTAGGTATTTACCAAACGGGTAGAATGTGACAGAAGGTCGCATGTAGGGAACATCCAGCAAGAATCGAACTTGCTACTCAGTAGTAATGGATCTAAGAAAATAGATTGTTAACCATTACACCACGACGGAATGCTTAATGACGTACTTAATCGTTGTAAAGGATAAACCTATGTAATTCAAATGGAGGCGCCTGGTCTAATGGTTAGAGTCGTAGGAAATGGAATCGTCGAGACGAGTTCAATTCCTGGACGAAGTTGTTTGCATTTCCCATGGCGCTAATACCATTGGGAAACGTATGAATCTAATTCTCACTCAAGCTATGGGTACATAGCAGGGCAGACTGGGCTCTTTAACCATGGATAGGTAACTAGTCTAGAAGAAGGGAAACTCTGAATTCAAATTTGTTAAACTCCGCTTAAGAAATTGAGCTTGTGTCACATCCTGCTCGTGCGGAGGAGTAGGTAAATATATATATATGTAGTTTAAATTCTCACTAACGGACTCAATAAATCGGATATTCTAGCCAGATAGTACTCTTGTTACAATTTATGGGCAGTCATAAATTGTGAGCGTATCTGTAGCTAAAAATTTGAATTAGAATCGTTAACTTAAAAATAATGGGGCCTCATGGGAAATTACCGGTGATGGTTAATAAACTTTGACCTCCGCGCGATTGGACGCGTGATAATAGTTTCTAGTTTAGTTTAGCAGCTGTGGTCCGGCTTTCAAGGAGAGTAGACGTTGTTTGTCCGCTCCCGGTTCTGTCTCCCCGCTCTCCGCGGGGGAATCACTATGGGCTAAGAAATAAAACTTGATCAAGTAACACCAAGTTGTTGCATTTGTTAATTAAATATTGAAAACAATGACTAGCCCAGCCCAAAGAAGTACAACGAAGAAGACGAGCCCTTAATAGAAGTCAGCCCAGTCAAGAAGGTGGCCAGACAAGCCAATAACCAGTAGAGTAATCAAGCAAGTAATAACTATTATCTCATATCATCTATAATCAATCTGTTTGTCTCTCTCTATTATATACACGAGATGGTCCACCCCGTTTATATACCTGATGTTAAGTATATAACACTGTCTGTCACAATGCATGTTCCGTTCCAAATTAGTTTTCCAGTAAACGAATCGACATTCTCGATTTTCGATTTAGATATAATAGAAAATGTCTGTGAGAAAATCACGAATGTTTTTGGTGATGAATTGAAAAGAAAACCCAATGACTCAAGACGTTTTAATAGCAGCGATTCAGTCTAAGAAAATACAATAACACGGGAATATCTCGATTATATGAATCAATGAATAAAAAGATTTAAACGACATGACTAGCAAAAGGTGGGAGCACAACATATTGACTACATGGACTTTTATTTCAGAATAAATAGAATTTACATTGTAAATGTATTTCTAAATAAATATATGATAGATTGTTGAAACGTTCTTTCTCTCTGGTGTATTTGTAAATTAAATAATTTGTTAAATAATTTTACGATTGACAGTAAATATATAACAATAGAACACTCGAATAGTTCTTTTCGAAGAGTTCAAATCGAAAGTACCACCCCTCAATGTTATTGTATATATTTCTTTCCAAATTCGAGGCTTCTATGAATCAACTGTTTTCCATGCACTCTTACGCATGAATCATATTCACACTTAGACTCAATCGATAGTTTCTGATAATTTTTTAATTTTATCTTTTTTTACCCAACCCCTCCTCACGGACAAGACGCGATAGAAGCGGGAGTTTAACAGTTTTGAATTAGGAGTTTTCCTTTGTTTGCCATACCAAGGTCAAGAGCCCAATCGGCTGTACTATTTACCCATAATTGGCTGGAGAATAGTTGGATTTATACCTTTTACAAAGGTATGGGAAATGCAAAAAGTCTCATTAGGATTTGAACTCGACAAGCTGTGCCTATTTCTACAACGATAACCATTAAACTACAAACACCTCTTGATTATTATCTTATGCTTTCTCTTTAATGCTCCGTTAATATCCATCTCAGACATTGCTTTGCTTAGAAAGATGCTGGAAACCCTCGCATCATCTTCAATATTTGGTAACACGTTTGGCAGATTTCTTTTAACTGGTATTTATCGAGTTTTCTTTCGTGGGCTTGAACTATGTTCTCTTCTGAGTTCATATAAACAATTACTCCTTGGTAATATTCGAAAAGTCTTAGAAGTGTCTTTTTAATAACTTCCGGAAATTTAATCTGTTTCCTTGTAATGAAATATTCCACACACTCTCCCACCCATGTGGTCAAACTATATATATAGTGAGCACATCATTATGATGGGCGGCTTCAAGGATTTGTAGCGTACCTCACTATTCTTTGTATTTCTATTGTATCTCTGTAATAAAACCCTTTATCTTAAATGTATGGACATGTTGGCTGATTTCTTCACCCGATTACAACCTTGTCAGTTCGTATCCCTTTAAGGACACACAATTCCTTAAGTCTCTTTCATTGCCAATCGAACGCTCTGGTTAATTTGATTTGGGCCTCTAGATAGGTCTTTCTTTTGCTCTTGTTTAATGAAGTTTATGACTCTTTTAGCTGACATTTATTTTTACGTATCACCAGTTCGAATACATTTGTGATCCCCCATCGAGCTTCTTCGTATCGGCCCTTGTATCTTTCCGTCTCCTGAGTGTTTTTTTTACGCTGAAGCCACCATCATGGGTAAGCCGAGAGGTTTGAGAACTGCTCGAAAGCTGAAGACCATCGTTGAGCAAAGATGGCACGATAATGCTTACAAAAAAAAAAAAAATTCAGGTACTCGATACAAGGCCAATCCTTTGGTGGTTCTTTTCATGCCAAGGAAATTGTTTTGGAAAAAGGTTGGTGTTGAAGCCAAACATCCAAACTCTGCTATCAGAAAATGTATGAGAGTGTAGCTCATTAAAAGCGGCGAGAAAATCACAGCTTTTATAGCAAATTGAGGTTGTTTAAATTTCATTAAGGAAAATGACAAAGTTTTGGAGCTGTATCTGGTTGTAAAGGTCATGCTGTGTGGATATTCCCGATTCCAAACTGTGAAAGTGGCTAATGTATCTTGGACTGGCCCCTTTCAAGAGAAAGTAAAAAAAGACCAAGGACAAAACCGTATAAACAAATCACAATAAAGTGCGATTGGGCAATTGATTAGGATATGTCGTAGGGTATTATATATATATAATAATATATATATATATATATTATATAATATATATATATAATATATATAAAATTAATTTAAACCTAATGAGTCAGTATACCTACTAATAATCCTTTGTAGCTCATCAGGGCAGAATCTGACTTTTATTATGCTCTACTAGTATCTGCAAAATATATATTTTTTAACTGTTATTAAATGAATCGATTATTTTCAGTTGCTGCGACTCTTTGGTCTTTTTTCTTTTTTTTACATTTAAAAAAGTTTGGTAGTATATTTTACTAACAAACATTTCGTTTTTTTCATACCGCAGGATAACTAATAAGATTAGTATATTCATATATATATATATATATATATATATATATATTATATATCTGTGTGTGTTGTTGTGTGTGTGTTATAATTATGGAATCGATTTTTACTTTAACCTTCACTGTAATTTTTAACACACACACACACACACAGCACAATATATATATAACTATATATATTATAATATATTATATATATGATATTACTAATCTTATTAGTTTCCTTGCGGTTATGATAAAAACCAGCAAAGTTTGTTAGTAAAAAAACTATACTACCAAACTTTTTTATTAATGTAAAAAAAAGAAGAAAAGGACCAAGATGGGTCGCAGCAACTGAAAATAATCGATTAACATAATAACAGTTAAGATATATAATATGCTCGAACTAAGTAGGAGCAAGATATAAAGTCAGATTCTTGCCCTGATGAGCTACTAAGGGAAATTATTAGTAGGTATATCTGACTCATTAGGTTAACTTTATTATAGATAATATATATATATATATATATATATATATATATATATATATATATATATTAGTATATATCATACCCTACGAAACATATCCTAATTCAATTGCCCAATCCCACTTATTGTGTTTGTTATACAGTGTTTATGTCCTTGGTCTTTTACTTCTCTTGAAAAGGGCCATGCAGATACATTAGCCACTTTTCACAGTCTTGAATCGGGGAATATCACGTACAGCATGACCTTTTACAACCAGATAAGCTACCAAAACCTTTGTCATTTTCCTTAATAACATTCTAAACAACCACATTGCTATAAAAGCTGTTATTTTCTCGCCTTTTAATGAGCTTTAACTCTCATACATTTTCTGATAGCGAGTTTGGATGTTGGCTTCAACACCACCATTCCAAAACAATTCCTTGGCATAAAGAACCACAAAAGATTGGCCTTGTATCGAGTACCTGAATTTTTTTTTTTGTAAGCATTTATCGTGCCACTTTGCTTGCAACGTATGTCTTTCAGCTTTCGAGCAGTTCTCCAAACCTCTCGGCTTACCATGATGGTGGCTTTCGCGTAAAAAAAACACTCAGGGACGGAAGATACAAGGGCCGATACGAAGAAGCTCGATTGGGATCACAAATGTATTCGAACTGGTGATACGTAAAAATAAATGTCAGCTAAAAAGAGCAATAAACTTTCATTAAACAGAGCAAAAGAAAGACCTAAATCTAGAGGCCCAAATCAAATTAACCAGAGCGTGATTGGCACATTGAAAGAGACTTAAGGATTTGTGTGTCCTTAAAGGGATACGAACTGACAAGGTTGTAATCGCGGTGGAAGATCAGCCAACATGTCCATACATTTAAGATAAAGGGTTTTTACAAGATACAATACGACTACACAAAGATAGTGTAAGGATACGCTACAAAATCCCTTGAAGCCAGCCCATCATAATGATTGTGTCACTATATATATAGTTGACCACATGGGTGGAGAGTGTGTGGAATATATTACAAACAAGGAAAACAGATTAAATTTCGAAGTTATTAAAAAGACATTCTAAGACTTTTCGATATACCAAGGCATAATTGTTATATGAAACTCAGAAGAGAACTAGTTCAAGCCCACGAAAGAAAACTTCGATAAATACCAGTTAAAAAGAAATCTGCCAAAGACGTGTTACCAAATACTTGAAAAGATGAGCCAGGTTTCCGCATCTTCTTAAGCAAAGCAATGTCTGAGCATGGATATTAACGGAGCATTAAGAGAAAAAAGCCATTAAGATAATAATCAAGAGGTGTTTGTAGTTTTAATGGTTATCCGTGTAGGAAATTAGCACAGCTGTCGCAGTTCAAATCTAGAGAAACTTCTTGCCATTTCCCAATACCTTTGTAAAAGCTTATAAATCCAAACTATTCTCACCAATTATGGTAAATAGTACAAGCCGATCTGGGCTCTTTGACCTTGTGGTATGGCAACAAAGGAAACTCCTAATTCAAAACTGTTAAACTCCGCTTACTATCGCGTCTTGTCCGTGAGAGGGGGTTGGGTAAAAGATAAAAAATTAAAATTATCAGAAACTATCGATTGAGTCTAGTGTGAATATGATTCCATGCGTAAGAATAGTGCATGGAAAACAGTTGAATCATAGAAGCCTCGAATTTGGAAAAATATATACAATAAATCTGGAGTAGTTAGGTACTTTCGATAGACTCTCCGAAAAGATATCGAGTGTTTCTATTGTTATATTATTTACTGTTCAATCGTGTAAATTATTTTAAACAAATATTTATATACAAATACACCAGAGCGAAAAGAACGTATTACAACAATTCTATCATATTTTATTAGACAATACATGTTACAATGTAAATTCTATTATTCTGAAAAAACAGTCATGTAGTCAATATGTTGGCCTCCCACCTTTTGCTAGTCATGTCGTTTTAAATCTTTTTATTCATTTGGATTCATTATAATCGAGATATTCCCGTTATTATTTCTTAGCACTGAATGCTTGCTATTTAAAACGTCTGAGTCATGGGTTTTTCTTTCAACTTCATCACCAAAAACATTCGATTTTCTCCACGAATTTTCTAATTAATAATCTTAAAATCGAAATCGAGGAATGTCGATTCGTTTACTGGAAAACTAATTTCGAACGGACACATTGCCCATTGGACAGACAGTATAACTAACATCAAGGTATATAAACGGGTGGACCTCTCGTTATATAAATAGAGAGAGACAAAACAGATTGATTATAGATGATATAGGATAATAGTTATTACTTGCTATGATTACTCTACTGGTTATTGGCTTGTCGGGCCACCTTCTCTGACTGGTGCTGACTTCTATTAAGGGCCGTCTTCTTCGTTGTACTTCTTTATGGGCTGGCTGTCATTGTTTTCAATATTTAAATTAACCAAATGCACAACAACTTGGTGTTACTTTGATTCAGTTTTATTTTCTTAGCCATTAGTGATTCCCCGTTGCGGAGAGCGGGGCAGAACGGGAGCGTAACAAACAACGTTACTCTCCTTGAAGCCGGGACCACAGCTGCTAAACTAAACTAGAAACTATTAATCACGCGTCAATCCGCGGGAGGTCCAAGTTTATTAACCATCACCGGTAATTTCCCATGAGGCCCCATTATTTTTAATCCGCTGTTTAACGATGGCTAATTCAAATCTTTTAGCTACAGATACGCTCACAATTTATGACTGCCCATAAAATTGTACAAGAGTACTATCTGGCTAGAATATCCGATATTGAGTCCGTTAGTGAGAATTTTAAACCTACATATAATATAATTTACCTACTCCTCCGCACGAGCAGGATGTGACACAAGCTCAAAATTCTTAAGCGGAGTTTAAAAATTTGAATCAGAGTTTCCCTCTTCTAGACTAGTTTACCTATCCATGGGTTAAAGAGCCGTGCCCTGTATGTACCATAGCTTGAGAGAATTAGCAATTCTACGTTTCCCAATGGTATAGCGCCATGGAAATGCAAACAACTCGTCCACGGAATTGAAACTCGTCATCGACGGATTCTTTCCTACGAGGGGGGGGGGGGGGGGGGGGCGGGGGGTCTTAACATTAGACCAGGCGGCCTCCATGTTGAATTTACATAGGATTATCCTTTACAAACATTAAGTACGTCATTAAGCATTCGTCGTGGTTGAATGGTTAACAATCTTTTTCTTATATCCATTACTACTGAGTAGCAAGTTCGATTCTTGCACTGGATGTTCCCTACATGCGACCTTCGTCACATTCTACCGTTTGGTAAAATACTTACAACGCCGTTATGATTAATTGATTTAACGGCGTGTCAAACAGTCTGGGGTTATTTATTCTATGCCTAGAGGTTAGGAAATGCTTCATTGATACATTCTTATATCTACATTTTTGTTGTTTCCTAAAGATGTTTTCTTTTTTACTCCAAAAACTCTATGGAATCAAATATTCTTATCTAATAAAAATGATTAGACATAACTGTACAGATTCAAGTATGTATCTAATGCTAATAATATATGGTTTCAAGTCATTTGTTGATAGAGTTATTTGGTCTCCAGTAAATATAATAATCCTTAGTAAACAATTATAACTTCAAATAACTCATGCTGACAATTATATTGGTTTCAAGTCATTTGTTTACATAGTTTATTGTCTCCAGTAACTAATATAATCCTTAGTAACAATTATAGCTTCAAATAACTAAGTCTCAATACAAATAATGTAAAATTATCTGGTATCAAGTGTAGTGATACGATATATTAACAGATTTATTTGAACTATATATGGAATCTAATAGGTACTATCACTCCGGGTCAGAGGTAGCTGGGAGTAATACCATGAATAGGCACTCCACACTCACCCAGAACATCCATCCCCACTCCTAAATAATTACATTTTCAAGTAGGACAGACATGGATTTTTTTAGATATTTATTTCAGCCATATTGTACACTAAAGGTACTACCACTCCGGGTTCAGGTTTGGCGAAACAGGTTGTAAAAGTCGAAGAGGCAAATATATATTAGTATTTAATCGATCGGCAAGTGTGGAACTAGTTTGGAGGAATAAGAAGACAGCGGCAAAGCAATTTTCCTCTCCCCCCCTCCCCGCCAAATAAAAATCAAACTTGGGCTATATGAACAGGGACTGGTTGCATCTCTGTATCTGTTACGGAATAAAACAGCTGATTACTTTGGAACATATGTAAAGGGATTCGCAGCTTGCCTCAATATCACTAACCATGGCCCAGAAATGGATTCTTGCTATCAGATGCAGTTTTGTGGGGGAGGTCTTACCCTACTCTGCAGGAGATACAGTCAGTGGCATTCTATGCCCTGTGATTAAAGACGGGTATGATGTTGTAATCAATCCATCCTTTCATTGCATATAGGTCGTTGTGCTTTCTTTACGCTATACATTTCCATAACCTAAATGGTTGGTGAATGGTTGTATTTTACGGTATGTCAACCCTATATGTTGTATTTATGCTGAACATTTTGTTATTCAAACCACACTTTTCTATTTAACCATAAACGGGACTCTAACAGGTACTACTATGGGAGCCAGAGTAGACCTGTGAATATGTGTTTATAAAAGGCACTCCTCACTCACCACAACTCCAAAACTGAAACTTCACCACTAAATGAAGTCTAACAGCATACCCAGTACATTAAGACCCTCAGCTACCGCCTTATAGCACGTATATGATAAAAAAGGGGCGTGCGTGATGTAATGTATTAGAGTCGTAGGAAATGGATTTAAACCTGGACGAAGCTATTTGCATTTCACATAAGGCTATAACCTTAGGAAATGATGTATGAATCCAACTATTATCTCCCTCCAGCTATGGGCAAATAGAGACGGATTTGGGCTTTTAACCATGGCAAAGTACCAGTCTTATAGAAATGAAAACTGGAATTCAATCTTGTTTAAACTCCGCTTAAGAAATTGACATTATGTCGCGTCCTTGCTCGTGCGAGGGTTGGGGGTAATATATATCATGATAAAAAGGGCAGTTAGGGTCGGGACCGCATCATATAGGTGCTAGGCTAGACGTGACCAGATCTTATGATTGGAAGTGGCCTCTCCAACCGCCCATCTAGCTTAAAAATAGATTTATTGCGAAGTTTACAAATTCTTTCGAATTTTTCCTCTAATATATTCTTATTTCTACACTAGAATGATATTTGATGTTGCTCTCATTTGTTAAAAATAACTTTTTCTTCAATTTTTACAGTCTCTGACTTGTATCTAATACATAAGATAATATTGTTTTTTAAATGTTTTGTAATCTTTTCAGTAAAGAAATGTTCTTAACCTACACGAGGGTGCGCGTAACAGTTCAGTGCCAAGCGTCGACATCTAGTATGTCTTTTTTAGAACTATTGAGACAAGATTGACCAACACCTCATGTGTGTGCCATATTATGCTTGATTCATGCCTGAAGATGTTTAAGTTCTTCATCATTTCTCGTCACTGGTTTTTAGGTTTTTAAAACTTAGAGTATCAGCACATATTTACTAGAAAGAGATGTGATAATACTAGCAAAGGCGCTGATAATACATCATACACGTTTTTTATCCTTTTTATCTTCTCTGTAAATGACTTTTTTAATGAGTTCTCAGCAAGGTCATTTAGCATTCTTCTTTAGGTTCAAATGACGCTTCATCGTTTTAACACTTTTTTGCGAATTACCAGCCTTCACGCGCTGACTCTTCATCACAGGAGGGTCAAGTTCTTTGTACTCGTCGGTCAGACCATTTTATTAGAAAGATTACCAATAATACGCTGAGGACTTACTGGTCGTATCTAAAAATTTCTTTTAATCAAGGCAACTGCATAATTAATCAAATGATTTAAAAAATAAGTGTGGTTACCTTTATTTAAAATGTTTGAAACATCCAAGGTAGACACAACTAAAATCAGATACCCTTTCCCCAAAAAAAAACACTAACCATACATAACACTACTGAAATAACATCTAGAAGTAATAGTACACTAATACCTACCCCACTCTTTCATTACCCAGCATACAAAAAATATATAAATTTGATACTAACGACTCTTTACTATTTAGAATATAATTTAATATGGAACAGTGGAATCAGTTATATCTCAATTTATTTCATTTATTTTCGTATCGTATACCATTATACGAGGGTCGGCTGAAAAAGTTCATGGACTGACCAAAACACTCTCATTGAATGTGACCAAATGAGGGTTTATTTTTCAACATTAATCCTCCTTGCGTTCCTCACACTTATTTCACTGGTATTGCAATGCTTGGATCGCTTGCCGTTAAAAAAAACCCAGATATGACGTTATCAATGAATTGTTCCCTTCTACTTAGTTTTCATTATTATTCAAAATCCTGGACGAGGCTAATTGTATTTCACTTTGTGATAATGCCCTTGCTAAAGCATGAATTCATCTCATCTTCCACCACCACTCCAGCTTTGTGTAAATAGTAGGGCAGATGGACTCTTTAGGTTTAATCTCGTGGAGGGCGGTAAATGTTTAACTTCTAACCAGCTGGTATAATCAGATCAGTTATTTTTCCCTGCTAGTGGTACTATGTAAACCAGTAAAACCTATCACATTTAATTTAGCACTGTTAAAGTATGTATTTACACATTACAATCCGCCACGAACGGATGCGACACAAGGTCAATTTTAAGCGGAGACGGCAAAGACTACATTGATCAGCTCTATGGGATACCAGATGTCTGGTGAGAAGGACTTGCCAGGGACAATAAAACGATAGGAAGGTGGCGAAGAGTGATGGAAATCCGTGCTGTCAACTCGATATGAGGATGATGACAGCTGGTTTGAATTTAGAGTTTTCCCTTCTCCGGAATTGTTGTCTAATCACAAATACCGATCGTCGTATTTTTAAGGGTATTTTGAAGCTGCAAAAAACATCCAGAGCAAGAAGTTGATTCGTTTGAATTTATGGTAAGGGTTCGCAGGATGACACTTTGCAGGCGGATGTCGACTTCAGTTCCTCGTGACTTGATACTTGTTTATTTATTTAGGTCTTTCGTGCATATTTATAATTATCATGTGTGCTGATGTCATGTAATAGTGGCTGCAGATATGTCAATCAGATAACAACGAGACTATTGATTGGTTGTTTGCCGGATACAGGCCAAGCGGAGATCCTGCATTTCTCTCCTAACCTACATAACAACGTTTATTATTGGGTTGGGGTTTGTTTGGTTTGTTTTGTTCCTTTCTTTTTTTCTCTCTCTTCCTCTTCCCCTCGATTTCCCTACTCCTCCTCTACTAGTGCAGTTCATCCCTTCTATTTGTCCACCGTTTCAAGTCAACGTCCAATTAACTATTACCATGGGAATAATTCATTCTACTGTTCGACGATGCTGTAGCCCGATATGGAAGTAATAGGAAAGGGCTTGGAGGTTAGGATGTTGGTCTTCATAAGTCAAGGCATTCGATTCGAGAAGTAAATCTCAGCCTATCTGCTAATAAGTGCATTCATAAATCTGCTTCGATTTCAAAGCACCAACTCCTCAAAAATCAATAACTGTTTGTTTTTCGTAGGGTGAGAGTGTCGGCTGATGATGGCGTCCGCTAATCAGACAAGACCCAGCGGACCTGTGTCTGAATCTGGACACAGCAGGCCTAGTGTAGCGTGGCCACCGGCGATTTCTAGGTCTGTGACTACGCTACACCAGGCCTCTTATGTTAGGGATGGTTATTCATCGGCTGGAAATGGAACAGGCATAAATGAACAAGAAACACAACAGGATGAGCTTCGTTTCTTCTAGGAACAGGACTCTTCTCGTATCTTTTTTTTCGTTCTCCTTAAGGACGAACGTTTCTCGCCTTGCATATCCATCACTCCCTCGACCCAAAAACAGAAAAATAGCAAACTCATGAAATCTGTGAATATTGTGACAGAGAACACGAGGTGAGTGGCGAACGCAGGGTCTGCCGTATTCTCGAAGGAAGCGGGCTAGGCTTTGCCTGACATGTTGAAACTGTAGAATCGAACCCGCTTCCTTCAGAATGCAAAATTGTCAAGAAGTCTAGAAGCTACAGTCCCGGATGTAAACCCAGGTGCCGGATGATGGCTATGATGATTCCGGCGGTCGGGTTTGGCTCGAGAATCTCGAGCGTGGGGTGCAGACACCGGATGTTGAAAGAAAAATTGTATAAGTAGAAGTGGGGTGATGACAGCAGAAGTGGCGATTTTTCAGCTGCTGAAGATGTTTGAGTTGGTGGTTTTGTGACGGCACAGATTTTGTGACGGCGACGACATTGTTGACCCCCCTCTCTTCAACAAGTCGAATTTATTTTCCACTCTATTTTCTTTTCTTTTTCATATATATATATATATATTATAAAATATATATATTATATATAATATATATATGAACAAAAAGTGATAAGACAAACAGGAATATTTCTTTTATTTTGTTTATTTTTTCAACTAGTTTCGACTTAGGTCATCGTCAGGAGATAATTTCTTGTTAAAGAAATGTTTTTAGAAAGTTAAAAATTTAAGAAAATTATCAAAAGTTTTTTTAAGTGTTTGACAAGCCTCTATAATATGGGAAGGGAAGTGTTTAGAAGTTGTGAGTCTACGCAGTGTGTATACTCATAGATATGTATGTGTGTGTGAGCGTGTGTGTGTGTGTGTCCCGCTACTAGGCGCCTTACTGCTGAATTTTCGATTTGGTTTGGGAGTCATTTGTTTGAAGTGGGATGGGCAGTTTTGTTTTTAGATACTGCCCCCACCCATTTTTCTGACTACATCGTTATTGCTAGGGCAGGGTATCATATAATGTCATACAATGATTGGTGTTTGCATTGCAGCAGTGCTTCCAAGAAAGCCTTCGTCAGATGGTGACTCTGGTTTCAGGTATAGGTTCGGTGCCGATATATATATATATATATATATATATATAATATATTTAATATACCAAGCGTGTTGGTAGATCCTTGCGGAGAGAAAAAACCCGGCAGAGAGTTTGATTGTAAAAATATACTACCAACATCAACCAGGAAGAAAAAAATTTTGAAAAAAAGAAAAGACCAAGATATTCGTACCACAAAAAATAATCTATTGTATAGTATTTGGCCAAAAGAAAAAACAATTTATATGCATATATATGTATATAAGTATAATATATTCATATAACCGCTAGGAGAAGCTAATTTGTAAAAAGTGCTCGATACCTAAGTAGAGCCAAGTAATAAAGATAATCTACTGAGTCAGACGACCTAATATTAGTTCGCAATTAAAGCTCTTCAGGGCTAAAATCTGATTTAGCCCTGAAGAGCTTTATTGCGAAACTAAAGTAGGTTCGTCTGACTCAGTAGATTATCTTATATTATATATATATATATATATATATATATATATATATTATATATAGTTTTTTCCGTAGTTAGGATCTTTCCATGTGTGGTTTACCAAGCTGATGCAGGTAGACCATAAGGAGAGCTCAATGTGCCTAATACCAGTGAGTAAAAGGACAGAGCAAGATATTTAGTTATATGAAAAAACTCTAAACTTGTTTCATTACAATAATTTATTTCAACCGTATTAATACATCTTCAGGTAATCACAAGAACATGACTGTTTACTGAGAATTCCCCAAAGTAACATATCTTTTAAATCTATCAATTTAAGGGAGGGAGGGTTGGTGTCATGAATTTGAAATGGGCAGGATTAGTTTCTTTGAATGAGGCGGGGAGGTCTATGTTTGGATTATATATATATTATATATATTATATATATATATATAATATATTATATATATATATATATTAGTTGTAGGGGAACTCAGCGGGGGAAAATAGACACCGAACGAGTCACAATTTTTGACTAGTTGAAAAATTTTAAAAACTGAATTGAGTTGAGATAATAAATACAGGAAATTGCTTAATACGTAATTTCCAAGTCGGTTTAGGAAACGAATAGCCGACAAGTTAACTCCCATGGGTTTATATATAATATATATTATATATATATATATATATAGTATATATAGTATACTTTCTCCTCAGCAGGGGATACAGTCACAGTGTATTCAATGCTCTCCCAACAGGGAGGTATTTCGTTGCATTATCCATTACATTCAAATCATTTTGTTGACAGGGCTACCGATTTCTTTTACTAATGTTTCTGATTGAAGATATTAAGTTTTAAATTTATAACACGTTATATATATATATATATATATAATTATATATATATGTATTGTGTGTGTGTGTGTGTGTGTGTGTTGTGTGTGTGTGTGTGTGTGTGTGGTGGATATATATATATATATATTATATATATGATTCTGTCTCGCAAGAATTAATTCTGTGATTTTTTTTTCTTTTCTCACTTCTTACTGTTCATTAAGCAGAATGCCCGTTAATATCACATTGCTACCGGCCTGTGCCGTTGATAGGATATTAGCTGTACAACAACAATCATTAATCGACCTTGTCATATGATATAATTGTCTTATCGTTGATGTAATAACTTTCTTATTTTGAGATGCCAGTTGCCAGGGTTTTATCTGGAAAGCTTTGCCTAGTTTATCAGAATAACAACCCCAACCAAAAATCACATGTTCTATGTTTAAAAAAAAGAAAATGCTACACATATTATATAAAGTGGGTTAAGTTTTAAAGAAAAAAAATAATATTCCAATCATCATCATCATCATTGCCATTATCATCATTAAAGCGTTGTAAATTATTTTAACTATAAGAATACATTCCAATATTATTTCCTATGGATGCATTGAAATTATTTACATAAAAAATACATTGCCAATGAATTTACTATAAAATGCTTACATTACCAATGATTTTTACTACAAAATGCAATTACCAATGATGTTTACTACAAAAATGCATTACCAATGATTTTTTGTCTCGAAATGTAATTGAAAATAATTTTTGCTATGAAAATACATTGCTAATAATATTTTACTATATAAATACATTGGAAATCATTTTTACTTTAAAAAATGACTTAAACGCAAAATTATTTTATTCCAAGAAGAGGCGTTATAATTATATTCGAAATTATTTGGATTTGACTTCAATCAAAAGTGACACAACAAAAGACATTTTTAGCATGAAATGTATTCCCACTTTATGGATATTTAAGCCACAAGTGGCCCATTTATCTTTGTATACTGTCATTGTTGCTTAGGTTCTGGTTTCCTAGCGGGACCGGAGCTTTCAACGTAATTTGACCGTAAGTTATCTTACAACCCTACTTCCTGACGTATGCATCCAAAGGCGCCGGAGCTTAGATTACACTGACTTTATCCCTAAGCAGACCCACCTCCCAAAGAGGTGCTCTGAATATGACACTAAACGGCATCTGATGGCGAGATTCCAGTTGAAGATTTGGAAATTTGAAGAACTCCTTGATTGCTATTACTCCCAGTACACAAAATAGATTTTTTCAAATTATTTGTATTTCAATAGGACAATGAACAAAAAGAAAATCTTAAGCAACTCACGACAAACTGTTAAATATGAATGTACACATGAACGTAATTTCCTAACCTCTAGGCATAAGATAACATTTGTCAGGTTGACATGCCGTTAAATCAATCAATCCGCCACAAGCAGGATGTGACATAAGGTCAATCTTAAAGCGAGTAAAGTTGATTTGAATTCTTTTTCCTAGACTAAAAGAAACGCATCTTACTATTTATCCATAACTACAAGCGAGAGCAGAAGGGTTGTACCTCTCCCAATATAATTAGTGCAAAATGAAACGCAAATAGCCTCGTCCAGGATTGGAACTCAGATCATCGATTCCATTTACCACGACGATAACATTTTTCCAAGTGAGACAAAAATAAGTATATACCATATTTACCAGCCCCTTCGCACGTGTAGGATGTGACACATCAATTTCTTAAGTGAAGTTTAATAAGTTTGAATGCAGAGTTTCTTTCTCCTTATTTGGTTTGCCTGACCAGAGTTAAAGATCTCCGTCCACCCTACTATTTACCATAGCTGGAGGGAGAATATTGAATATTGGATTAATACCTTTCTAGAGGATATTAATTATTTCTAGCGCTATGTGAAATGCAAACGTCCTCGTCCAAATTTGAACTCGGGTCGCCGAGACCATTACTTACAATGATAACCAGGACACAATGAGTGCATATAAATTATCATATAAATGTTTTTATGACTTCCCACAAAAAGGAGAACTTTTAGCATTATAATAATCTTTTATTTGCCAATCAAAAATTCTGTCGAAAATTCCGCTGTATTTTCTGACCAGAAAACATTTTTCAACATGTTTCTCATGGTGGAGAAAAACTCTTTCGGGATTCTGGTCAGTTTTTATTTCCTGAAAATGATACAGAATACCGGATTAAGAAAAAGAAAGTAAAAAGTGTAAAATATATAAATCAGCAGATACTTCTCCATCGCTGAAAATTAAGGATAGTTTTAATTATTATTAACACATGAATAATTATTCAAGGACGAGAATCTCTCTCTCTCTCTCTCTCTCTCTCTATATATAATATATAATATATATATATATATATATTATATATATATATATAATGGAAAAGTTGACTTACCGTGAATGGTCACATGGTTATATGATGCAAAATTCAGGAGTAAGTCAGCGATATAACAAAATAAAAGTGCTCAATGCGTTAGTAGGCAAATTTATTACAATATAGGTACAAGTGATAACCTAGTCGAGTTTCACCATAAGGATCTTCAGGGTTAAATCCACTGAATTAATCAAGATATTGATTAATTGCAGCCGATTACACGTGTGTGTCTTTCGTGATGAACGGTTCGTTAACGATATATATATATATATATATATATATAATATATATATATATATATATATATATATATAGTTAAGACTTAATGACAAAAAACGAACAAAATCTTTCCCAAAAATATCATCTCAAGGGAAAAAAAAGGAAACTTTTAAGAGACATCTTTAATTGATTTTTTTCTTATTACTGGCCTCTTTGAAATATTAAATTAATATCTATGAAGATATTGAGGAAGATAATTAAAACTTAAAAATCAAAACAAATAGAATTAAATAGATATCTTACTTTGTAAAGTACTGTTGATAAATGATTGATTTGTTTATTGTAGCTAATCATTTTCCTTGAGATAAATTTTTGGGAAAGGATTTTTTCACTTTTTCATTAATTCTTAACTAAATATTTAGAAGCATACGCGAAGACTTATAGTTAGGGTATCATGGACATTGAATCAACAGTGCTTGGTTAGTGACAGTTTCTTGCCTATGTTGGCTTGAATAATCACAAAGACGAGAAACTGTCAGTAACCAAGCGTTGTCGATTTCATGTCCATTATATCATTAGATATAAATCCTGTATCCATGATATTGAACATTGTTTACTTATAAATATAGCACCCATAGCCACACTGATAAGACGTAAACGTCGATACACGATGTCTGTGAATGACTATTATATGCTCCCAAAACCCGGTAGATCTCTCTAGCGGGGACTTTAAAAGAACTTTCACTGCTTAGCGTAAGGCATTACTCGTCCGTTGTTTACAGACTTGGATCTAGGGTGATCGTAACATACATCTACGGATGTATGTATTTATTAGGGAAATGTGTGCCTCTTACTGACACACACACACACACACACACATATATATATATATATATATATATATTATATATATGCTTCCCACTCCGATGGTTGAGCACTGTTGGGGGGGCATTAATTGTAACTTCACCGTTGGCAATAACCGTGACCCGTCTGTTTACATATTAGAGTTCTCCGGTGATTGTAAAAACATACCGCCGTAAAGTATGTTGCAATTAATTGTTCACCCTAGACTAACGACCCGCTGATAGCCGCAAGGGTAAGGAACTTGGTAGACGAAAATTCTGTCGGGTTTCGATCCGGCTAGAGGTAGCTGTTAAAAAGTCGAGCCGCACTGATGAGAAGTAAACTTCGAAACACGTGTCTGTGGATTACTCATATATATATATATATTTATATATATTATATATATATATATATGCATTGGAAAAACATAGAACATTCTAAATGTTCAAGTAATATAACTTGATTCAGTAGATTATCACGTCCTACAGATCATAAGTACACGGTTCCAAAAAACAAAAGGTGTATGAACATTACAAGACATCAAGTAATTAACCGTACATCCTCCTTGGGCATCAATATAGACATCTACTCTCCACTGCGTACGATCGTATTGATGGTGAATATCATCCTGGGATACATTATTCCACACCGAATTCTTTGAAAATTTTACCAGAATATCTATTACCTCTAACATCTATTATAATGGAGATTCGCTTCCGGTTTTTGTCTGTAACAAAATTACGTCACTGCTTACGTCACTATACCGAAATCGTCATAACAGAATAAATACACTCAAAATTGAGCATGCATATTTAGAGTCCTCATTGTTTTTTTTTTAAACAAGTTTTGATAGATACATCCCCGGTATCATATATTTATATATAGTTTGTTTTATTTAATAGATATTCAAAGTTAATAGAACTTAGTTTCGATTCCAATTGTTTTATTTTTTTACTCCTTTAATAAATTTGATGATTTGATGATTTATGTTCAAACTCTCCGACATTTAATTTTTAACTTCCTCAAGCAATATCTTTCAAAAATTTATTTTTACATCGCCCGGAGGGGTTTTTTATTTTGCTAGTATATATAATGTACCCGGGTAAAATTGGCCATCCCTTCAGGGTGTCATGTTTATTTACCGTCACTACAGAGAGGGTGGGAGGCAGATAGACACATATACGTAAAGTCGTCAGGATGGCCAAATGTCGGTACAACCATACAGCGAGGGAGTCTATCTCTTTTCAATAGCGCTAGACCAGTGACATTATTTCAACGTTTGGGGTGGAGCGCCACACCTACCATCAGTTCTCCACTTTACCGCACAGACCCCTGTGCTACTCATACGCTGAGTTGCGAGGGTCGGTATCGAACCAGGAATCTTGTGATTCCTAGCCGGACACCAATAAACACATAAAACTCAAAATCCACAAATACATTGACACAAACAGAGGCACAGAGGCAGCGGCACAGACACAGGCCAAAACCTATATAAACCGGCAACTGATCTCTGAGAAGGAAAACTCTGAATTCAAACCTGTTAAACTCACTTAATAAATTGTCGTTGTGTCACATCCTGCCCGTGCGGAGGTGTTTGGCAATATGTATAAACGCACAATACACACAAATACATACACGCACATACCACATAACACAGAGACACATACACACACACACATACTCTCTCTCTCTCTCTCTCTCTCTCTCTTCTCTCCTCTCTCTCACACACACACACACACACACACACACACATACAGCCACTTCTTCAACCGTCCTTCAGGGCGGAGAGGTTCAGTGAGCTTCGGGACACTGGACTGGCGAGTTGTTTGTTAAATTAATAGCGTCGATCCCGGGGGCTAGCCCCCAGGCAATACCTGCCCCCTCGACTTAAAGGGACAGGGCTGAGTTTATTGCCCAGCACCTGAGGCACCCCCCTTTGAGGGGGTTGCCGAAGGGTCGACGAAATTTTTGTTCTCTCCCACCCATGAGCTTCGGGACTTGGTGGCCCACGTTAAAACGAGGCCTTGTGCCCAGTCCATTACAGGTGGGTATGAGACAACTCCAACTACTCTCGACACACAGGAATACACACACACGCACAATCATTAGACGCTGAGAGCTAACATATAGTCAAACTCAAACGTCGAATTAGATCATAGTCACACCCACATTCCATCATTCTATAACAGTACAGTTTTTTTTCGATACACCTGTCGTACATTGATATTTAGAAATCTCACCTGGTTTGTAATGTGAGTTCAAACCCTCACTGGTGAATCATTATTTGTGTTAAGATCGAGATTCTCTCAGAGTCATTTGCTAATGTAGGCAATTCGATATTCACTGGGCGGCCTCCAAAAGGTGAAAATTGGCGCCAAAAATAAGGAAAATGTCACAAAGGGCACAATTTTTCTCCAAAAAAACAATGCCTGCTTTGACGATCAAGGAAAGAAATCTGACAAACATCCATTAATGGATTTTTTTCCGCATATTTAATTTAGAAAAAACATTTTTTATTATGTGATATCAGACCGCATTTCAGATATTTATTTTGAATCCGGAATTGCAACATTGTGTCGAAAGGTCGACTTTCTTGTCGATTCTTCTTCGATATAAAAAAGCATCACACTCGCGGGCAAATGCGCGTGAAACACGTATCGTAGGTTCCTTCCACAAACAGACCGCGGTAGACAACTATGGCGATATGGCTATTGATACAGACAGAATGGTGAAAGTCCTTTCCACTAATGTTATTGTAGTCGCCTCTAGGTTGAAATAGAAAACTAGTTAAGAAATGAATAATTTTTCACACTTTCAAATAGTACAGGTATTTCTAAACACACACCCCCACACACACATATAATATATATTATTATATATAATATACTACTATTATCAATCTAATACCAGTATATAATAGATATACTATACTCATATTTATAATGTATTTTGCTCATACTCTGTATCAAAGTAAAAGGCCTCTAAATAGAAATACAAACACCAACCTCTCTACCTCTGTAATAGCAGATAGCTGATTCGGCATTGACTAACTTACGATTATCGTATCGCCTCTTCGCTCTACTATACCAACATATCTCCCATGCGCCGGTGCGCGCGACCAAGGTTGGGGGAATCTTAACTCCGACGGGGTTACTGTCAACTTATATTAAGTTCACCGACAGGTGTTGAAATATTATTTTAACAAAGCGAAATGTCCGATAATTCATACTCACACAGACCGGGATAAAATTAAAGTTCCTTTTATCTGGGAACCACGTGAACACAAACCGAGGCTTCGTCGATGCCTAGTCCAAATAAATGCGTTATTTCGTCGCATTATCATTTTAAGGCAACCTTCAGGCTACTGGGCAATAAATCCAGCCTTGCCTATTTAAATGAGAAAGAAGTGTGGCTGGGAGACGATTCCCTGGGGATACACATCAATTTTAACTCTAAGGGCCATAGAAAATACAAATCCTCCTTTGACAGATTCCATAGTAGCAAAAGTTCTTTTGTGTGTGTGTGGGGGGGGGGTATTTGCCTCAACTTAACAATGTCATATAACTTAAAATGTTTTAATTAACGGTTACCCTTGGAAATAACAGTTAACAAGGCGATCGGCGGTGGCTTAATGTCGCGTATCAGCCAGGATAGCGAGGAGTTATTCCCTTTTCCTAGCGCGTAGACCAAGGAGGATGTTTCTGGGACGTCTGAGATTGTTGCGCCACAGCCTGCCATCAGCTCCCACACACTTTACCGCATCAGATCCTGTGGTATCATACGCTGATGTTGGCAAAGGAGGCCTGGTAACAACCCTCATTAGATTTCTCTATGATTGTTTAGATATGAAACCTAAAAAATAAAATATCTGATTATTTCGTACTTAGCTATTTGTAAAATCGATGATATGAATTGTTGAGAATTTCAGTATATAACGGTGATGTGCTTAGATCTCGCTACTTACTTATTACTAGGCGAGATCATGTGATCTATTTTCTTTGGCCAATCACTGGCAGTACTCTGGGCTGATAACAATACTAACAACCGACCCTACTGTCATAAATTACTACAGCGCCCCACCGTTCATTTGACGAGGGACATAGGATTTAAATCACTGGACCTTTACCAATACACAGGATAGGACTTATTGCTTACCCAAAGGATCACCAAACGATTCCATAACATGGACTTTCTTTAAGCCTTTTCAACTGGCCAAGGATGGCACTTAAAACTTTTACAAGAATAATATTCACTATCAATCGACTCATTCTTATTACAGTAATTGACTTCAACTCCCGAATGAAATAACAATATGATTTCTTTTTAAAAAAAAAAAAGACTCCTAAAAAATTAGTAAGGATTTCCAAACATATTCGTAGATTCAACCAGCTTTTTGAAATCATTTTCTCATATTTCATATTTATATCCCAGTGTCCCCAAACCACATTGTTTCACATATACCCAAATATAAATCACAGCACGGCATTTTGGGGTTAATTGATAATTTTAACATGCCAAAGTCGTCCTGGCACTTGTGGGAAGATGAAAGCGTCCATTCTCCAATTGATATTCACATTCCTCACTTCCGTATTAAAGGTTTATTTGAACACATGCAGAAGCTATCTTATAAATTTCCCCAAAGAAAAAAACCAATATCGGATGTCCGTATTATTTTTTAATAGAGACTTGCCCGTTGGCCCTTGAAACGCAAATGAACAACTGTTTTTTTATCAAACAAGAACGAGGTGCATAGAAATAATAGCCTTCTTTCGTCACGTGACTTTCCTTATTTTCGCGTTATTTTTGTCACGGCCGAAAACGACATAATATTTTTATTTTTTTTATTTATCGGATTTTTTTTTCTTGTGTAACTGTCAGAGACAATCATCGCAGAATAGACATTCAAGAATTTAAACAAAAACAAAACCTTCTTGTTTGTTTATTCTTATAACAACTAAGAAACAAAAACGAACTTGGATTTTTTGGTGTTAAAATTTCGCAATACCTGTGGTTACGTTTTACTAACAATCTTCATTCCGAGCGAGATGTTTGAATCCTTTATCTTTACTTTCTTCTAGGGTGATCCAAAAAAAAACAGACTTTTTTCTAAAGCTCAGGCCTGGTTTTAGGGTGTAGGGAGGGGGTCACCTCTAAGTTTGGGTTGCCTATGGGATTCACCTTTGAGCGGCGTTTTATCTTCTCTCTTTTT
>CM042140.1:139255358-139257858 GCA_023376005.1 Doryteuthis pealeii
AAAAGAGAGAGATGAATTTTACCGCGCGTACATGTATATATACTAGCAGATAAAAAACACCGCTCCGGGCGATGTAAATAAATTTTTTGAAGAAGATATTGCTTGAGGAAGTTAAAATAGATTAAATGTCGGAAGAGTTTGAAACCCATAAATCATGCAGAAATTCATGCAAATTTATTAAAGGGAGTAGATAGAAAATAAAAAATTGAGATAATCGAAACATAGAAGTTTCTATTAAGTTATGGAATAATTCTATAATAAGAATAAAACAAACTATATATAAATATAGTGATACGGGGATGTATCTAGTCAAAACTTGTTTAAAAAAACAATGAGGACTGGTCTAATACTGCGATGCTCAAATTTTGAAAGGTGATATTTATTCTGTTATGACGATTTCGGGGTATAGTTGACGGTAAGCAGTGACAGTAATTTTGTACAGACAAAAACCGGAAGGCGAATCTCCCAGTTATTAATAGTATGTTAGAGGGTATCTAGATATTGCTGGTAAATATGTTGTTCAATTCGGGTGAGGAATAATGTAAATCCGCAGGATGATATTCAACCATCAATACGAGTCGTTAGCGCAGTGGAGAGTAGAATGTCTATATTGAGTGCCGGCAAGGAGGATGTGACGAAGGTTAAGTTACTTGCGATGTCTGAGTAATGTTCATGGCACTTTTGTTGTTGGAATCCGGTGTACTTATTGATCTGTAGGAAACGTGATAGATCTAGCTGGATCAGAAAAAAAAAAACTACTGTTTTCCAATGCCATAATATATATATATAGTATATATATATATATATATAATATATATATATATATATAAGTAAATGGCCAAGATAACGTGTTTCGAAGTTTACTTCTCATTCAGTGCGGCTCGACTTTTTAACCGAGCTACCTCTAGCCGGGAAATCGAAAACCCGACAGAATTTTCGTCTACCAAGTTCCTACACCTTGCGGCTATCAGCGGTCGTTAGTCCTAGGTGAACAATTTAATTGCACATACTTTACAGCGGTATGTTTTTTAACAATCACCGGAAATCTGCCTAATATGTAACAGACGGGTCATCGGTTATTGCCAAACGTGAAGGTTCACAGATTAATGCCAGGCCCCCCCCCACAGTATCAACCATCGGAGTGGGAAAGCATATATATATATATATATAATATAGTATATATATATTATATATGCGCTTTCCCACTTTTTATATAATATATATATATATGTGTGTAGTGTGTGTGGTGTGTGTGTCGCAGTAAGAGGCACACATTTCCTAATATACATACATCCGTAGATGTAATGTTTACGAGTCACCTAGATCTTTCTAAATGTCCCAAACCCCCAAAAGGGGGTTCCTGTGTTTAATAGCAACACGGAGAAGAAACCGTGAGTAATGCCTTACGCTAAGGCGAGATGAACATTCTTTTAAAGAATTCCCCGCTAGAGAATCTACCAGATTTTGGGGAGCATATAATAGTCATTCACAGACATCGTGGTATCGACGTTTACGTCTATCAGTTGTGGCTATGGGTGCTATATTATAAGTAAAAACAATGTTCAATATCGTGGATACAGGATTTATATCTAATGATATATGGACATGAAATCGACAACGCTTGGGTTACTGACAGTTTCTCGTCTTGTCTGTATTCAAGCCAACATAGGCAAGAAACTGTCACTAACCAAGCACGGTTGATTCAATGTCCATGATACCCTAACTATAAGTCTTCGCGTATGCTTCTAAATTATTTAGTTAAGAATTAATGAAAAAAGTGAAAAATCCTTTCCCAAAAATTTATCTCAAGGGAAAATGATTAGCTACAATAAAATAAATCAAATCATTTATCAACAGTACTTTACAAAGGTAAAGATATCTATTTAATTCTATTTGTTTTTGATTTTTTATGTTTAATTATCTTCTCAATATCTCATAGATATTAATTTAATGTTTCAAGAGTCCAGGTAATAAGAAAAAATCAATTTAAGATGTCTCTTTAAAAAGTTTCCTTTTTTTCCCCTTGAGATGAATATTTTTGGGAAAGATTTTGTTCGTTTTTTGTCATTAAGTCTTAAACTATATATATATATTATATATAATATATATATATATATATATATATATATTTATTATAAATATATATATCGTTAACGAACCGATCATCACGAAAGACACACACGTGTAATCGCTGCAATTAATCAATATCTTGATTAATTCAGTGGATTTAACCCTGGAGATCCTTATGGTGAAACTCGACTAGGTTATCACTTGTACCGTATATTGTAATAATTTGCTCTACTAACGCTTGAGCACTTTGTATTTGTTATATTCGGCTGACTTACCCTTCCTGAAATTTTGCATCATATAACCATCGTGACCATATTCACCGGTAAGTCAACTTTTCCATTATATATATATATATATATATATATATATATATATATATATATATATATAGAGAGAGAGAGAGAGAGAGAGAGAGATTTCTCGTCCTTGA